>JWIW01000083.1:1078655-1090462 GCA_000966855.1 Fusarium sp. JS1030
GAAGAAGAAGAAGAAGAAGAAGAAGAAGAGAATGTCAGTAGGGATGCACGACCTGGGCTCGGTCTAAAGGATATGGCTGACTACTGGCGGAACCTTGCGGTACCAGATGCAATTGGTACTGCGTCACCTCAGGCTGGGACAGACGAAAACGAACAGGTTCAGCCAGATTGGTCCTCGATACTAAGTGGTGGAGACAGTCGCCCAAACTTGAACATCCAGAGGTCTCAAAATATCGCCCCCAGCATTCAGCGTGCCTGGGATGTGGACAGCGTCATCTCTTGGGCCTCGTGTTTATCAATTAACCGTGGACTTTATGTCTCGTATCATCCGCCAACTTCAAGGAATCTTGGAAGCAGCGTTCATGTCTTCCACCAAGGAACAGCTTTGCACCTTATCCCTCACCTTCGACTAGGCAGCGGACGCCAATCTCCTCAATTTGGCGTATATGTTTTCTTCCCCGGCATTTCCCACGTCTGTCGAACGACTACTTTCCTTACTAAAGACCAAAAGCGGATGTGGATCAACCAACTTCTTTTGCCCGCGATTCGTCACTGTTGTCCACCTGATGTGATCCAGTACCATCCCCGTTCCTTTGATGATGTGGAGAGTAAAGCCTACAGTCGCCAACGGGAAACCTGCGGGGGGATGGTTCCTAACAGAATGGACATGCATCATTACCTTCCTCAAGAATACCTGCAGGCAATTTGGCACCATATGACTCAGAACACTGAGCAACCCGAACTCGCCATGTTTCGCGGAATGTTCATTGTACTCAGCGCGAAGAACATCAAACTGGAAGCAAAATGTACAACATTTCAAGAATGCCGTGCCAAGATCACAACTTATCTTCATCAAGTATTGGATTGGTCAAGAGCCGATTTGTCCAATACATGGATAGATGTTGGCCTCGAAGATACTGCAACTTCAGAGAAGTGCACATTCTTGCACAAAAGTCGATGTCTGGAGTCCTGGATCCATTCAATGAGGTGTAGCACTGACAAACCACTGATATCGTCGGAACATTTCAACTGGAATCTTACCAGCCAAGCGGGTAGCGCTAGGGTGGAGACTCGCCGATCGCACCCCCTGCGTAAGGGAGGTATTGCTTATGCTCAACGTTACAACGTGAATAAGGATCTCTTTTCGACAGCCTCGAAGCGGGACTGGGGGTTATTTGGTGAACCGAACCTAGAGGGGCTGACATGCCCAGCTTCATTGCTCGACGCTTGGATCGTGGCTGCTCGACAATATCGCAACGCCGGGCTGGCGACCTCGCTCCAATCTGCACCGAAACTCAAACGGCTTCGTAAGGTATTTCAGGCTATGAAGTCTCGAATAGGATTCGCATTGGACAGTTCTATCGAGACGAGCTTCGGCGTTCGAGAAGAATATCGAATCTCTTGGGAACTATTCACAACCGTAGATCCTTCCATATCACACCCTCGCGGTCCACATCTTCCATTCTGGGTGTTGCCAACTGCCCATGTGAACGAATTCATGCGATGGGAGTTTAATCGCTGGCTCTCCGCTATTGAATTTGTCCGGGCTCGAGGAAGCCGGCGCGATGCCAACTGGGAAGATCACCAAAGAAACATGATCATGGTCACCATCCTTCTTCGTTCTCTGAAGGCTAGCGTCAACTGCCATCATGTTGCAAAGCGCTCACAGATGTTCAAAGGCACGTACAGGAACCGACAGGGAAAGTCTCTCCGTGGTCTAGATTTCGAGAGCAGTATGCGTCAGACAGGCCTCGCTTGGCTGCCTCCTGATCTTTTCAATTGGTCTGATTTTCACCTCCATGACGACCTCGTGGCATCAACCACATTTACTTTCAATGGACTCCAGGGGGTGTTTCGCAATTGGAAGGATGTGGGATCTGTAAGCCGGGAGTATTGCAAAGCCAGAGAGTTGGAGGATCACCTGCGGACCAGCGAGCCGAGTGCTTATCCCGACATCTTGGATTGCATGCGGAAGATGGTTTATCGGCAATTTACGCTCCAAGTGGTTCGACAAACCTGCAGCACCAACCCCGTTCTCGAATCGGGGTCCGAGAGCGAGCACGAATCGGCCTGGGAAGGTTACCGAGGACTGAGCTATGAAATCATCCACACCTTGGCTGGAGAGCCACCTTATTTGTCATTCACACGGAAAGGACCGCACAAGCTGGGAAGAGCCTACCACGATAGGGTGCAAGGGCTTTTCGACTGGGACGATGGTATCGCCCGTACATTTTGGGATCACTGCTATTACCGGCAGCTAGCTCGAAGGTTTCATGCGACTATCGAGACACACCTTGGCGCCGCCGACGCGGAAAGCTGGAAAGGATCTCTAGGAAGACACGCATTGCCTCATTTTTGGATAATTCCACACTACAATATGCACAGCTTGTTCACCAGGTTGCCGAAAAGCCTAGGCCAACTCAATTCCATTCGTCCATTCATCTCCGGGTTACATCAGTGGAGGAAATGGGAGGATGATATGGAGCTTTGCAGGGAGGATCGTTGGTTACTCGGCGGAAATGTCTAACGGGTGTTCGAAGTATTTTCTATATACAACCCTCTTCCCCATATCCCTACCTACCTTCCTGCTCTATCCATAACTTCTCCAACCGTGTCACTACCTGACATATCCGGCTCGCCTGAATCCCCCTACCTGCTTTCCCACCCCATTCTACTAATTCCCCTAACCAATTATATATCCCTAACCCTCGATGCTTCTCATCGGCACTGTCTATACTCTCGGCCATTATCTCCCCTACCTCCTTCCCCCACCAACCTTCATCACGTATCCTCTGCCATACATATATCTTATATAATACACCCTTATACTGACACCGCCCATCTACCCTCCGTCGAAATAACCTCCCGTCCTCGCTTGATGCTACCCATCTGTCGCATAACGCCTGCGGCACACCGCATTCGAAACATGCTGAAAAATCGGCAAATCGCCTCTTCCTCGTCATCTCCTCCTCTACCCTCTCCATCCCTTCCTTCATTATCATCCATATCGCTGTATCCTTATACCGACATGCCTCCATCTCGTGCTCTATATCCTCTTCCCCTTCCCTACTACATACCGCGCAACACCCTAACCACTCGCCTAACAAACCTTCGAATTCGCCTACCTCCGCCGCCTCTCGCATTACCTGTGACTTCCGTTCTACCTCTGCCTGTTGTCCTGACCGCCGACTCCGCTGGTAATCCGCCTCTGCTGCTGCCTCTGCTGCCTCTCCCTCGCTGAACTCGCCCATCTCGGCCAACTCGTCCATATCCCGCATCATCTGCTGCTCCTGACATATATCGCATGCCTCCTCACCCTCGTTACATCCGAATCGGCCCATGTCTCCGTCCATCTCGCGGTCCAACACCACTCGCCGACAACACTTGCCCTCGGCGAACTCGACCGCGTCCTTGTCCCACTCCCACTCCCTCTGATCCGCCATCTCTTCCTCCTCCATCTCTCTCTCTCTCTCTCTCTCTCCCTCTCCTTCTGCTGCTGTATCCATGTCCTCCGTACCACCACCACGGATTCGCTCTTCTTACCGTCTCGACCCCCTCGCCCGCTCTCCTGAACCACGTCCTCCAAATGCCTCGGCATGCCCGTGTGCACCACTAAACGTACGTTTGGATCATCTACTCCCAATCCCAATGCGTTCGTCGCCGCTATCCATCCCCCCTCCCCTCCCCTGCTACTTTTCCATTCCGCCACCCGTTGCGCCTTCTGTTCTGCGTTGCCTAACCCTCGCCAATACGCCACGCAACCCAATCTTTCCGCAATCGCCTTGACCCTCTCGATTGTGCCACCGTATACTATCACCTTACCCTCCTCGTGCCTCGCTGTCCACGCCCGGACAATCTCACATGCTCGTTCCACCATCTCTTCGTCGTCCACACCCTCTTCTTCACCCTCCGCGTTTACCCGAACCTCTGCCCTCTTCTTCTCCTTCCGCCTTTGACTCGCGTTGGCCAACGTCGTTGGCGTGCCGCCGCCTCCGTTGCCGCCATCCTCGATCACGACGACCCGGTACTGTATGTTCGGCCGCGTCGTTGGCTCCCGGAACATCCGTACGCGCTCCGGGTTGAATCGCATCTGCCGGTAAAACGCAATCTCCTGTGCCGGCTTCAACGTCGCCGTCAAACATATTACCGGCACCCCGAAATCCCGCAACGCATCGCCCAATCGCCCGATCTGCGGCCGGAATGTCTTGCTGAACCGCATCGCCGTGTGGCACTCGTCCACCACCACCCTGTCCAACCTCTCCTGCCCGCACATGCGCTCGACAAACGTCCGGAACCCCTTGCTGACGGCTGACTCGGGCGTCACGAATACCAACGATGCGGCTCGCTGCACGCCGCCGCTCTTCCACACATACGCGTCGATCCCCATCTTGGTGCATCGGTCCGCCATGTCGTCCTGCAACGACACCAACGGCGTGATCACCACCGTCACCCCGTCCGGTGTGCAATACGCCGGCAACATGAACGTCATGCTCTTGCCGCCCCCCGTCGGCGTCACCTGCACGATCGGCCACTCGCCACGCGCCAACGCCCGTATCACCGGCTCCTGCAACCCCCGGAATTCCGCCGTCGGTCCCACCATCTGCCTCAACTGCCCGTGTATATCCGATCGGTGCAACCGGGCGAACCGCTGACGCCGCACCTCCTCCCGGGCGTCGTCGATCCCCACCCGGCCCCGCCTCCGGGACCCACCCGCCGTGAACATCCACTCCGTCCGGTCCTCGGCTCCGAATCCGAAAAATCGATGCCACTGCATGCTGACCTTGCGGAACTTCTCTCGGCTGTGCATCGTCCCCAATTCGCCCTGTCCGAACAACCGCGCGTATATCAATCCCGCGATGTGCGATCCGTGCCCGGCCTGCAAATCGTGGATGCTGTTGACGAACCAACCCCCGCCACCCTCTTCCTCGTCATCTTCATCCCACTCACCGTCGCCGAACGCCTTGTTGAAAAACCGGTTGCTGATGCCAATCGCCATCATCCTCCACGCCGCAATGTTGATCTCCTGCCCGGAAAACTGCGTCGTATATCGTTGCATCACTCGCCTGGCTCGGTCGCTTGCCCATTTGCTCTCGCGGAACCAATCCATAAATGCTGCCTCCTCTTGCCGCTCCTCCTCCTCTTCTTCCGTCGCCGTTGCCATACCCCGATGACAACCATTACCTGCCGTGCTGCTCGCTTTGCCATCCTTGCTGCCGTCCTGGCTGACGACCTGGTCGGCCCATAAAAATGCGCTCCGCCGTCGCTTCTGCTTCATCCTACCCTGCACCGTCTGCCAAAACGGCAACACCAACCACATATACCACACCAATAACTCGCCCACCTCGCGCGGCAAATACCGGTGGATGACCTTGATATCGCCGCCGCTCTGCCGGAACCCCTTGTGGTACATCGTCACGAAACACACCATGCCCTCGTGGATGAAAATATTCCGCACCCCGCCGTTGGCCGTGTTCCACATCCGTAATCCCAAAATCTCGCTTGCCCGTGCTGGCTGACCACCCAACATGTGCATCAACACGAACATCTGACCGCGGAATGCCTCAATCGCCCGCCCGTACGCCCGGATCGTCGGCTCGCGGTACGGGCACTGTTCGTCCAACGGGTCTCTCATCCACGCCTTGAACCGCTCCGGCTTACCCGTGATCTGCTTCTGCACCCAATGCTGGCCTGTCTTGACCCACGACTGGTTGTCCTCGTCGGCCAAAAACGAATGCTCCAACGCGGTCTCGCCATGGCGGTCCTCCATCCTGGACCACGGGATTCGCGGCAACACGGCCCGGTACTCGTCTGCATCTGCCTCCGCCTCTGCCTTCGCCTCCGCCTTCGCCCTTGCCCCCCTGTTCTTCTCCATCTTCCCCGTCGCCAACTGCACCAATGTTCGCCGCGCATCTCGCACCAAACTGTGCAACATGTCGGATATCTCGCCCATCCTGATCTTGACACCGCCGTGGATGATCTGGTCACCCTTCCAATCGATCGTCTCACGGCCCGGCGTCGTGAACCGGATCTTCATGCCGTACCTCCGCGTGTTGATGATCCAATTCATCGGCGTCGGTTCGGCCCCGTCTCCGTCCGACGTCCGTGTCATGAACCGCACCACCTTGCGACGGACGATGCGGAACAATCCCTCGGCCCCCTCATCGGCCTCGCGGGGGGTCATGTACTGACGTAACTGCGTCTTCTGCCCCTGACGTTCTAACACGGACTGGTATAACACCAAATACCGCGCTACCTTGACGACGGCTGAATATACGGGCGTGTAATTCACCACCTTGACCCATCCGCCGCCTTCGCTGTCGAATCCCATGACGGCTAATGCGCTAATAATGATATTCTCGTAATGACTGCCGTTCTTGATCGGGTGGTCAAAAAACTGTATGACGACGTCTAAACAACTGCGCTGCAACCGTTCCGGCGTGTACTGGCGGGCTCTGTCGTTGCCCTTGACTACGGCTGTGATCCCCTGGTCGAATTCCTTCCATAATTCCTCCTGCCGGATGGTCATGCGGTATGGTGGACGGCGGCTCGCGGCGTTACCATCGGTGCTGCTGCTGTCGATGCTGCTGTCGATACTGCTGCCGTCAATACTCGCGCTATCCACACCATCGTCTCCTACTCCACCTCCACTCTCACCGTCGCCAAATCCAACACCGCCGCGTAATTCCTCCATCCGCTTCCAAATTGACATCAACGTCCTCCACCATGCCTTGTACCGTGCCCACGCATCCGTCTCCATCAACCCCTGGAACGGCTTGTTGGTCGTGACATGCGCCTCCTTGCGCTCCAACTCGAACAACTCGGCCGTGCCGGGCTCACAACGGGCCGCGACGCCGTACGCGCTGTCTAACACGCTCTCGAAAACCTCCCACATCCGCTGCAACACGGGTTCGTCGTCGCCGATCGGCTGCAATAACCACCGCAACCGGTCGCGCTCCATGCCCTCCAAATGGCGCGCCCAACCACATCGGTTTAACCACTGATCGGCATTCTACACCCCGCGATGTGCCTTGTGTGCGAAACGATGCGGTCAGTCAAAATTGCCGTTTTGAGTTTCGCGGTCAGCACACTAGCCTATTCTGGACTTAGTGCTGAGATCTTGAGCCAACCAGAATATAGCGGTCACACACTAACTTCATTTGGTTTTCGCGGTCACGCACTAGCCTAATCAGGATTTCGCGGTCAACTCAGGGGCAGGCTCATCTCAGCAAGCTTCAAGACAGTTCAAGTCAATCATTGTAACACTGCATCTTGATCACTATGCCTGAAGCACCCAAGAAGCGTGGGCGTCCTCGAAAGTACGATACACCAGAGGATAAAGCAAGGCAAGATGTCATTGCTAAACGCGCTCGACGACAGCTTCAGGCACACGGGGGTATCCAATTTCAAGTCTATGTCCCTCAACCGATAGAAGCTTTGCGGCCTCCATCGTCGCTGCAACGTCACACGAAGTCGACAAGCTGCCTCAATATCCCTATAAACGCCGCTAGCCGGCCAGATCGAGCTGAGACGCCACCGTCACCAGCTCTGAACCATACTACAAGTATCATTGTGGCCGGAAATGATGACTTCTGCGAAACTTCGGATTCACAACTGCACAACGCTCCTTACTTGAGTTCCCCAGAGAGAGAAAGCACATTGAGCTTCTTGCCTGGAAGGTCAAGCGCCCTTCCCACCCCTGATGCGCACGAAGCAGTTGACAGCGAAGTGGGTAGAATACGGGAAGATGAGAACGCAACATATCAAGAAGAAGGTGTTGACGATGGATTACTGTCCGACGTCGAGTCCCAGTCAGAAGACGCTTTCGAAACAGACTCCAGCTTTGAGTCGGATGTCTCGGACGCTGAAAGTGAGTTAGATATCGACGACACCAGTGATCCTTCTACGTCGGATCTCTTCTTGGCAAAGGGTTTCTTAGAAAGGAACTGGGGGCATTTATGCAATTGCCATGAAGAAGACGAAGAAGAAGAAGAAGAAGAAGAAGAAGAGAATGTCAGTAGGGATGCACGACCTGGGCTCGGTCTAAAGGATATGGCTGACTACTGGCGGAACCTTGCGGTACCAGATGCAATTGGTACTGCGTCACCTCAGGCTGGGACAGACGAAAACGAACAGGTTCAGCCAGATTGGTCCTCGATACTAAGTGGTGGAGACAGTCGCCCAAACTTGAACATCCAGAGGTCTCAAAATATCGCCCCCAGCATTCAGCGTGCCTGGGATGTGGACAGCGTCATCTCTTGGGCCTCGTGTTTATCAATTAACCGTGGACTTTATGTCTCGTATCATCCGCCAACTTCAAGGAATCTTGGAAGCAGCGTTCATGTCTTCCACCAAGGAACAGCTTTGCACCTTATCCCTCACCTTCGACTAGGCAGCGGACGCCAATCTCCTCAATTTGGCGTATATGTTTTCTTCCCCGGCATTTCCCACGTCTGTCGAACGACTACTTTCCTTACTAAAGACCAAAAGCGGATGTGGATCAACCAACTTCTTTTGCCCGCGATTCGTCACTGTTGTCCACCTGATGTGATCCAGTACCATCCCCGTTCCTTTGATGATGTGGAGAGTAAAGCCTACAGTCGCCAACGGGAAACCTGCGGGGGGATGGTTCCTAACAGAATGGACATGCATCATTACCTTCCTCAAGAATACCTGCAGGCAATTTGGCACCATATGACTCAGAACACTGAGCAACCCGAACTCGCCATGTTTCGCGGAATGTTCATTGTACTCAGCGCGAAGAACATCAAACTGGAAGCAAAATGTACAACATTTCAAGAATGCCGTGCCAAGATCACAACTTATCTTCATCAAGTATTGGATTGGTCAAGAGCCGATTTGTCCAATACATGGATAGATGTTGGCCTCGAAGATACTGCAACTTCAGAGAAGTGCACATTCTTGCACAAAAGTCGATGTCTGGAGTCCTGGATCCATTCAATGAGGTGTAGCACTGACAAACCACTGATATCGTCGGAACATTTCAACTGGAATCTTACCAGCCAAGCGGGTAGCGCTAGGGTGGAGACTCGCCGATCGCACCCCCTGCGTAAGGGAGGTATTGCTTATGCTCAACGTTACAACGTGAATAAGGATCTCTTTTCGACAGCCTCGAAGCGGGACTGGGGGTTATTTGGTGAACCGAACCTAGAGGGGCTGACATGCCCAGCTTCATTGCTCGACGCTTGGATCGTGGCTGCTCGACAATATCGCAACGCCGGGCTGGCGACCTCGCTCCAATCTGCACCGAAACTCAAACGGCTTCGTAAGGTATTTCAGGCTATGAAGTCTCGAATAGGATTCGCATTGGACAGTTCTATCGAGACGAGCTTCGGCGTTCGAGAAGAATATCGAATCTCTTGGGAACTATTCACAACCGTAGATCCTTCCATATCACACCCTCGCGGTCCACATCTTCCATTCTGGGTGTTGCCAACTGCCCATGTGAACGAATTCATGCGATGGGAGTTTAATCGCTGGCTCTCCGCTATTGAATTTGTCCGGGCTCGAGGAAGCCGGCGCGATGCCAACTGGGAAGATCACCAAAGAAACATGATCATGGTCACCATCCTTCTTCGTTCTCTGAAGGCTAGCGTCAACTGCCATCATGTTGCAAAGCGCTCACAGATGTTCAAAGGCACGTACAGGAACCGACAGGGAAAGTCTCTCCGTGGTCTAGATTTCGAGAGCAGTATGCGTCAGACAGGCCTCGCTTGGCTGCCTCCTGATCTTTTCAATTGGTCTGATTTTCACCTCCATGACGACCTCGTGGCATCAACCACATTTACTTTCAATGGACTCCAGGGGGTGTTTCGCAATTGGAAGGATGTGGGATCTGTAAGCCGGGAGTATTGCAAAGCCAGAGAGTTGGAGGATCACCTGCGGACCAGCGAGCCGAGTGCTTATCCCGACATCTTGGATTGCATGCGGAAGATGGTTTATCGGCAATTTACGCTCCAAGTGGTTCGACAAACCTGCAGCACCAACCCCGTTCTCGAATCGGGGTCCGAGAGCGAGCACGAATCGGCCTGGGAAGGTTACCGAGGACTGAGCTATGAAATCATCCACACCTTGGCTGGAGAGCCACCTTATTTGTCATTCACACGGAAAGGACCGCACAAGCTGGGAAGAGCCTACCACGATAGGGTGCAAGGGCTTTTCGACTGGGACGATGGTATCGCCCGTACATTTTGGGATCACTGCTATTACCGGCAGCTAGCTCGAAGGTTTCATGCGACTATCGAGACACACCTTGGCGCCGCCGACGCGGAAAGCTGGAAAGGATCTCTAGGAAGACACGCATTGCCTCATTTTTGGATAATTCCACACTACAATATGCACAGCTTGTTCACCAGGTTGCCGAAAAGCCTAGGCCAACTCAATTCCATTCGTCCATTCATCTCCGGGTTACATCAGTGGAGGAAATGGGAGGATGATATGGAGCTTTGCAGGGAGGATCGTTGGTTACTCGGCGGAAATGTCTACATGTCAGGCTTTCCCGTCAGTTTACTGCCGGAAAATACGGCTGGGGCTGAGACTGAGGCCGGGACTGAGATTGAGACTGATGCTGCCGAAACGGGGTTGCGGACCTCCTCAATCGACTTTGGATGTCCTGTTCCCTTCACCAAGATCCCGCGAATTATCGAGGAAGGACTCGACTTTACACGACAACGATATGCTTCCGGCAATCAGAAAATCCTGGCGCATTACGAACATGCTCGCGACTGTCTCGAGAAGGCTCTCAAGGATCCTTTATGTGATCTCTTGCTAATGATAGTACTAACATTTACGTCGTCGACAGACATACCTACACTACCGCAAAATAAGAACAACTTTGAGCCCGGCCCTCGGAGGAATAGGCAGCTTTTAGCCGTGACACTCATGACTCGAATGCTTTGGTTCCTCTACCCGCAATGCTTCCCTTGGGATCGAGATGATGGCATGGTTCTCAGGATCCCCGAAATGATGAAAAGAACGGGTAAGGTCGTATTTGAGACCGATCCGACGACCCCATATTGACGAATCTTTTAGAAAAGAGAGGAATTAACAATCGCATCCTCTGCAAACTTGGCTGGGTTGTCCGCAACCCAGCGTACAAATATCGGGAAAATCCGTGGAATTGTGAATTGGATCTCCGTCCGGATGAGGAGCTCCTCGAGTTGCGAACGGAGTTATTGTCATTAATGAATGATCCGCCTGCATTTATTGGTCTTATATTTGATACTCAAGATGACATGTGGGTCGAACGTTGCTTGAAGATTATCGCCACACATACAGCATAGAGTGTGTGCGAAGTGCATATTTGGACATGCGAATTCTGGCTCCCACCAGGTTGAGACTACGGGAACGGTGGAATTCAAGCAGGCAGTCGACGGGGATATTTTATTTCGTCAAAATTCAAACACACTGATGCATATGGAAATTCCTGGATGGAAAAAATAGAGTTGAGCGCAATTGATTGATCGACATCAAGTCTCCTTTCTCTTCATTCTTGACTAAGAAACCCGCAAATAGAAGGCATCCATCCCGTTGTCAAGACGAAGGAGGTTGCCTTACATGCGGAGGTCGAGCTCTGTCAATTATCGTTATGCCCTGGTCGTTTGTCTGTAGCTCAGACCAATGAGAGCAAGGCTTGGAGCGGATGGTATCCCTGCTGGCTCCACAGTGATGTCCTAAAAAAAAGAAAGGAAAAAGAAAACAGCTAACGTTAAGTAGCTAGACTGAATGTAATTAAGAGCAATATTAATCCATCGCAATCGCGAGCTTTTTCTCTTTTTTCTTCTTCTTTTT
>JWIW01000092.1:0-10369 GCA_000966855.1 Fusarium sp. JS1030
GGGGGGGGGGGGGGTGAGCCACCTAGCTCGCCCAGCCCAGCCCGACATGACATGACATGGCTATACGGTTAATATGTCGACAGCTCCAGTAAATGCGAAATAATAAATTGACGCCGATCCCACCTCATCTTGCTACTACCCAGCTCCCTGGTGATAGCTTCTGCACAGCTTCAGTCCCTCCCAAACATGAAGCTCTCGTCGTATCTCTGCGCGGCCGTCCTGGCCACGGCCGCCCAGGCTGCCAAGGACAAGCCAGTGTACAAGGACCCCAAGGCCTCCGTCGATGATCGAGTAGCCGATCTTCTCAAGCGCATGACGGTCAAGGAGAAGATGGCCCAGCTCATCCAGGGTGACATGACCAACTACCTCAACCTCACCGACGGTAGGGTCAACAAGACTGGTCTGGCCTGGAACATGGAGTACCGCGCCAATTCCGTCTGGACCGGCTTGTACACCAAGATGGAGACTGTCAAGAAGGCAGCCAAGCTGGCACAAGATTACATGACCAAAGAAACCGAGCTCGGTAAGCTACGACGTCTGGTCAGCAGTCGATTGTTAAACTAATTTGACCATAGGAATCCCTACCTTTGTCCAGAGCGAGGCCCTTCATGGACTCCTGGTCCTCAATGGCACCATCTTCAACTCGCCAATTGGCATGGGATGCTCCTTCAACCCCGAGCTTATCGAGGAGATGGCGGGCGTCATTGCTACAGAAAGTCGAGCTCTGGGCATCAACCAGCTCTTCTCCCCGCAAGCCGATCTTGCTCGAGAACTGCGATTCGGACGAGTCGAAGAGTGCTTCAGCGAGGACCCATACTTGTACGCGATTCCTTCACGTGTCTAGTCGACATGCTAATACTCTGACAGGGTCGGAGAGATGTCATACCGATTTGCCAAGGGTCTCCAAGATGGAGGCGTCTCGGCCATGGTCAAGCATTTTGTAAGTCGAGACTGAGTCGATAATCATGAAACTCGACTAATCCGTACAAAGGCCGCCTTTGCAACACCCGAGCAGGGCATCAACACTGCCCCCGTCCATGGTGGCGAGCGAGAGCTGCGGTCTCTCTATCTCCCACCTCTCAAGAGGGCCATCATCGACGGAGGCGCCACCTCCATCATGTCTTCTTACAACTCCTACGATGGCCTTCCCACCGTTTCCGACTCTTACCTTCTTACCGACATCCTCCGAGGTGAATGGGGCTATGAATACTATGTCATCTCCGACGCTGGCGGTACTGCTCGTCTTGCCAATGCCTTCTTTATCTGCGGAACTGAGGACGACGAGTGTATTACGCTCGAGGTAGGGAATCTCCCTCGAGCCGCAATTCAGCTACTGACCATGTTTAGGCACTTCCCGCTGGCAACGATGTCGAGATGGGTGGTGGTTACTACAGTTACGAGATCATCCCCGATCTCGTCAAGTCTGGCAAGCTGGACGAGAAGGTCCTTAACACAGCCGTGTCTCGTGTGCTTCGCTCCAAGTTTGCCATGGGTCTCTTCGAGAAGCCCTTCACCGGCGTTTCTGACGATAAGATCTGGAACTACATCAACACCAAGAAGCACAAGAAGATTGCCCGCCAGCTCGACTCTGAGAGTATCGTGCTCCTCGAGAACCACGACAATGTCCTTCCTCTAAAGAAGGATGCCAACGTTGCCGTCATCGGTCCCATGGCCCATGGCTATGTTAACGTAAGTAGATATCACACTATCTCTCAGCTGCTTAGTTGTACTAATTACATACCAGTATGGAGACTATGTCATCCACACTGCTCCATCCCGCGGTGTGACACCCCTCGATGGCATCAAGTCCGTGAGCAAGGGCAAGGTCACCTATGCCAAGGGCTGCGAGCGCTGGTCCAACGACGACTCCGGCTTTGACGAGGCTGTCGCCGCTGCTGAGGAGGCAGATGTCGCTGTCGTCGTGGTTGGAACCTGGTCCCGAGACCAGAATGAGCTCTGGGCCAACCTGAACGCCACCACTGGCGAGCATATCGATGTCAGCAACTTGGATCTCGTCGGTGCCATGCCCAAGCTGGTCAAGGCCATCATCGACACCGGAAAGCCCACCATCGTCGTCTACAGCTCTGGCAAGCCCATTACTGAGCCTTGGATCTCGGAGGAGGCCGCTGCCCTCGTTCAGCAATTCTACCAGTCTGAGCAGGGTGGTTATGCTCTTGCAGATGTCCTCTACGGCGAGGTCAACCCCTCCGGCAAGCTGTCCGTCAGCTTCCCCTACGACGTCGGTACCCTACCCATCTATTACGATCACCTCAACTCTGCCCGCACCTGGCCCAACCCCGGCCGTGAGTACGAGAACGGCACCCTCGTCTTTGGCACAAACTACGTCCTCGAGAACCCCACCGCACTCTACGGTTTCGGTTACGGTCTCTCGTACAGCAAGTTCGAGTTCGACAACATCGCCGTGTCAAAGGAGAATGTGACCGAGTCCGACACCGTCACCGTCTCTGTCGACGTGACAAATAAGTCGAAGCGGGATGGCGCCGAAGTCGTCCAGCTGTACGTCAAGGACATGCTGGCCTCCGTCGATGTGCCCCGGTTCCAGCTCAAGGGCTTCAAGAAGGTCACTGTCAAGGCCGGCAAGACCCAGACTGTCAAGGTCGACCTCAAGGTCGCCGACTGGGGCCTGTGGAACCGCAAGATGAAGTATGTCGTCGAGCCGGGTGACTTTACCGTCTACGTAGGCAACTCGAGCGAGGACTTCAAGGGCAATGTGACGGTCACTGTCTCGTAGAGTGGCGTGTATAATGCTGAACTGATGTGTGGGTACGCGGATTGATGCCTCATGCTTGTTATTGTATTCGCTTCGTTGTCAATATTTAATAAACGTATATGTTCGCTCTTAAGCTTGACGAGTCGGTCAAGCCGCGCCTTTTAGCGTGTCGTCGTTGTTATAGAGAGCTTCAATGAGCTCATAACCAACCTCCTTGAAGAGCTTGCTGCTTGAACAATCAATTGAAACCAAGATCCCCCTTGTCAAATCCGTAAATAAAATTTGTCCACCAAGCACTAGCTTGACAGGACGGAAGGGCCATGTGTTATATCTAACCCTGCCTACATGAACATCTTTTAGGGGAAGTCTGGGTTCATCCAACACGTCCTGAGAGTACGCAACTTTCAGGTTGTTCCATGCGCTCATGAGACTGGTACGTACCTTATCTTCTATCGCTCCGGTGCCGGCAAAACAAACATCCGGACGCTGGCCAATCATGTGGGACTGCGCCCGGAAATGTGGTCATGGGCTACGGGAAGGCGGGCAGCCTCGCTTCTCGCTCCAGCTTCTCCTCGTCGTCAAGCCGCTCCAGCCAAAATTGCATTTGACCAACTTTTCGACGCGAACTCGGCTCACTTTTCGATATCGACAATTCCTTCGCCCACTAGGACCTGAGCGATCCTTCAGAATCGGCCCACCTCCTCATAACCCGCCAAAAGGCGCCTCAAGCTTGTCTCGTCTCTCCACCCACAACAAGTCCCCTCGGTCCGATCGTTTGTCAATCCTGCCTCTGCCCGCCATGGCGTCGCAGCAGATTCTCTTCGCCGAGACCATAGCGGGTATGAAGAAAGCTTTCAAAAGGAAAGCATACGGTACGAAAATCTGAGTGCGCCCGTCGCGTTTCGGTGTCATCCGACTGACCACGCCCGCCCGACAGAATCCGACTCCGATTCCGAGATCGAAAGCTACAGCAATCGCGGACACAAGCTCAAGAAGAGGGCGCGATTCGCCCATCAAGGGCAATTGGTTCCCACTAATGGCCCCAGCTCATACAGAGAGGTCCGTCGCCATCACGAATTCCACACCCAACAAAGTCTCACTAACCTGGACAGTACGTCGAGTACGGTGGTGTTCGAAGACCGATCCTCCATCGTAACCCGCCCTTGGTGGATGAAGAAGGATACGAGATAGAAAGCGACGACGAGGACGACGATCGCGTCCAAGAAGCCGAGGCGGCAGCGGCAGCTCTGAACCCCTATGCCAACATCCAGATTGAGAGTACGTCGACACCCAGTCGCTCTCGCGACAAAGCTAACAGGAGCAGATATCCTCGCACCACTCACTGCATCAACCGCTTTGCCGACACACCCAACTCTCTCGAAACCCTTCACCTCCAAGACCCTCACCAAGCTCGTCGACCAAAGTTGGGACATTATGCGTAAAGAGAATCGTTCTCTATGGCAGGTTAGGCATCTCCTGACCGCACTATGTGGTGACTACACCTGGGTCCCATGTGAGATGATGGTGCGCCCGTCAGATATCGACTTATACACAGACGACCACGTTGCGCGCCACCTGTTGAGTCTGTCCAAGGCGCATCCGCCGCTCCTCGCAATCATGAATGGCGACGCGCAACAAGAAAACGGCATCCATACTGGAGATACTATACTGGGCGCGTCCGGCGATGGGCTGCCATCAGACAAGGATGCGGCGGAGGATGCAGACATCACCATGACTGATGCCTCAACCGTCGTCCCGGAAGATACTCACCAAGATCCCAAGGACGAGACGAAAAACAATACCGAAAAGGACGGCTTAGTTCAAAGCCCAAATGCGCAAAATGGGGAGCGAGAACCAGTTGACGAGACCAACCCGCCGGGACAGTCCAGTGATGAAACGCAAAACGGCACCGACAAGGGCACGAATCAGGATGCTAGTAAGGGCAAAGACGATACTGATGCTGGTGCAGCTCAGACTTCTGGAGGTGCGACAGTGGGCGACACTCATCATCAAGACGAGATGGCCGAGGTGACGGCACAGGATATCTCGGTCATCTCTGAAGGACACGAACCAACATTCGTTCATCCCATGTTTATTGCGCCCTCAGGGGCGAAACCAGACAAGGATGTCGGTCTGCCTGACCAAGAGGCTGAAGACATCCGGCGGCTACTCGCACTCTATGTGCAAAAGCAGGAGGAGGTTTGTCGGGGGGCCAAAAGACTCTTCTTGGGTCTCCTCAAGGCTGAGCAACTGCGTAAGAACGTGCTCCACTGGTCCAAGGCAGAGGCTCATTCAGGGCCCAACCGGGACATGTCGGACGGGGAGGATTGGTACGACAAGGAGGAATGGGGCTTGACAGAAGACCTGAAGAAGGGGCAGGATGAAGAGGAAGAAGATACCCAGACGACGGGCAAGAAGACGAGGAACCGACGGTAATGACGGTTGGTTTCTTGCTGTTGGTGGTGCCGGTCATATAAACGGAGTAGTCATGGTTGAGATACTGTAGAGCGGATGGATGATAATGACCCTGGTTTGTTGAGAGCTTTTTGGGCGTTCAAGGGCGGCGTTTGGAATACATAGTCAGCAAGGCAGGCCTTGAAGCCGCCAGCGAGCGAGGCCGGGAATATATTGATAGATGTGGTTATTGCATCATTTCTCTTTGGCGAACAAGATGGAGAATAGAGCGAGTTGAGACTGACCTGCTGCTGCGAATGAGAGAGGATGAACAAGTGAATGGTGGCCAGTCTCGGTTCCAAATGGGACTCTTGTCTGCGGGGATGGATGTTTGGCGGTGGTGGAATAGTGGAAACAGTGGATCTCCGGCTCCCGTTGCGCCCCGTAAGGCACCCCGCCCGGCCTGAGGACCCAGGCTCTCCAGGGCCCCCAGCCAGCGCCTTTTCCGTTATGACGCGGTGGCCCGTTCCCTCTTCCTCCTTCTACTTTCTTCCATGTGACAGTGACAGCACACCCAGACTCTGTTTCTTCACCATTCTAAAGAACACAGTCTTGTATTATTCCATCCTCTCTAAACTTGTCAATTCCTTGCCCAAGAGCCCCGTGCCTCGTGTGTGAATCTGTTGCATTCTGTGACTATTCTCGTTATCATGGTGGCTCTCTCTGTGAACGACATCGTCGACTACGTCGACTTCAGCAAGCAGAGCTTGTTGGGTAAGTTTCTGCCAGCTGGCCCGACTTCTACTTGGGCTCTCCCTCCCAGCTCAACCCCATTGCCAATGACCCTTGAATCTGACTTGAACCTCGTTGCTGCCCCTCAGTGTCTGCGTGCTCGATTGCCTTCAACCCGCTGTTCTGGAAGTGAGTTGATCTTGTCCCGGCGTGATTAAATGTCTCCCGCTAACGCGCTGCCCCAAAGTATTGTCGCTCGTCAAGGTATGCACAAGCTCGCAGCTCATGACATGGTGATTGAATAAGGAATCCCTCCCAGCTAACCCTCGATTCGCATCAAAGAATACCACAACAAGGTCCTGACCAAGCTCTTTGGCGGTAACCCCAGAGTCGGCTGCTATGCTCTCGCTGCCACCATCTTCTCCCTCGGCATGGTGCGCGACTACATCTACAAGAATGCCATCGCCGAGCAGCCCTCGCACCCGCTCCTCCAGAACATACAAGTCCAGGCCGCCGCCATCACTCTCTTCGTCATCGGCAATGTCCTCGTCGTCACATCGACCTGGCGCCTCGGCATCACCGGCACCTTCCTGGGCGACTACTTTGGTATCCTCATGGACGAAATGGTGACGGGCTTCCCCTTCAACGTGACCGGTTCTCCCATGTACACGGGCTCCACCATGAGCTTCCTTGCCACCGCTCTATACTTTGCCAAGCCCGCTGGTATCCTGCTCACCTTGTGGGTGCACGTTGTCTACAAGCTTGCCCTGCAGTACGAGGACCCCTTCACATCCGAGATCTACGCCAAGCGTGAGCGTGAGCGTGCTGCCGGCAAGAAGCAAAACTAAGCCTCTCATGGGCATGATTTCATACCTTTACATGTCCTCTCAAATGAGCGTACATGGAGAGAAACAAGACTGCGCTGCGCAAAAGACGGCCCACCCTGGGTAGGGCGGGGATAGAGACATCTAAACCATCAATAAGCGCCCATTCGGCAATCATTTTGCACACAAGAAAGCTACGCCTTTCAACAGGCCGAGCGCCTCTCAACAGGCGAAAGGGAGTTTTCCGGGGACATGAACAACACAAAAATTTCAGGTTTTCGACATCAACCAGTCGACGGGTACACAAGAAAATTGCATTCATAACGTCTATACCATCATGACTACTCACACAGCATGATTAATAAAGATTCAAGTATCAGCAAACCAATCTCACTAAACAAAAAAGAGTCCCGAGCTTCGGCTAGAGCAGTCGGAGCGGCAAGAGCTCCGTTGGGGAATTCAGACACTAGAGGTTTTCACTTCACACAAGTCGAGACACCCAAATAGCTGCATGCCACCACATAATACATAAATCTAGAAAGCCGTCTAGCTCATCTAGTTGTTTCTCGTCAGTTGATCTGAGAATTAACTCTACAATCTAGGAACCCCAAATGACATCTCGAAATGAACCATGTTGAATTCTATGCCGTCATAAACACGCCAACCCACGCCAACCCATGCCAGCTCAATATTTCTTGCTCAGAAAGAAGGACAAGCAAGTAATTCAACACCATCTGAGATTCATTGGGCAGAACCACATTTTACTTCTCCGACGGCTTCTCATCAGACCGAAGGTCGATGGCAGAAGCCTCGACAGGCTTCTTCTGGGTCGAGGCCTCGCCCTCCTTTTCGGCGGGCTTCTCGCCGGCAGCCTCGGCAGCGCGGAGAGCGAGCTTCTTCTGCTTCTTCTTCTCCTTTGCAGCCTTCTTAGCCGCGGCCTTTTCTGCCTCGAGAGCCTTCTGCTTCCGGATCTCCTCGCCGCCAAAAGCCTCACGCCACTCGTCGAGTTTTGAGGTGGGGATCTGAGTGAAGAGAAGTTTGGGCTCGCCAATCTTCTGGCCGGGCTTGATGAGGTCGCCGGTCCAGGATTCGGGAATAGAGATGAGACCAGGGCTGCCGATTTGCTCAAGGATGGCCTCGCCAGTAGAGGGCATGTAGGGGTGGACGATGCTGGCAAGGAGTTGGAGGTGGTTAATACCGAGGCCGATGACGGCGGCGCAACGGTCTGGCTCATCTGCCAGCAGCTGGTTGTTCAACTTGCTGTCCTGGAGAAGTTTGTTTCCAATGGAAGAAATGTGCATAACAGAGGCCAGGCCAGCACGAAGCTTAATACCATCAAACTGTGAGATGTAGGTCTGCAAGGCCTCGTTGACCTCCTTCTTATACGCTTCCAGATGCTCGTCTGTATACTTGGTATAGTCCGGCACAACGCCGTCCAGCTTAGCCTGGCAAAACTTGAGAATTCTTTGGTTAAGGTTGCCAAGGTTCTTAAGCAGATCATTGTTGTTGGCGTCGATAAATTCCTGCCACTTGAACTCTGAATCCGCAGTTTCGGGTCGTCGAGACAGCAGGTAGTATCTCCAGACGTCTGGGTCGACGCCAGTCTCTTTGGCAGTGTTTCCAAACACGCCAACGCCACGGGACTTGCTGAACTTTCCGCCTTCGTAGTTGAGGTACTCGGTCGTCGACATCTTGTGGACCTTGGTCCAGTTCTCTTTTGTTCCGAGCTGAGAGGCAGGGAAGATGATAGTGTGAAATCTACACGACTTGTGTCAGCTGATTTCGTTACTGCAGCAGGGAGGCTGCTCGAAGGGATTACTTACGGCACATTGTCCTTGCCCATGAACTGGTAGAGCTTCACGTTCTCGGGGTTCTTCCACCACTTCTCCCAGTTCTTGCCATCCAAGTTGGCACCATCGGTGTAGTTCTTCGTAATGGAAACATAACCAATGCAGGCGTCAAACCAGACATAGAAGACCTTCTCGGCATATTCTTCGTCGCTAAGGCCCTCAAGACCCTTGGGAATCGGAACACCCCACTTGAGGTCGCGGGTAATGCCACGAGGAAGCAAGCCCTTGTCAATCCATGACTGGGTGATGGCGATACAGTTGGCACTCCAATCTCCTTCCTTGCTGCTCTTATGGAACCAGGGAACAAGGAGGTCCTTAATCGCATCGAGACGCAGGTAAAGGTGCTTGGTTCTTCGCTTCTCGGGGGCAGTGCCGTCGACTTTGCATCGGGGGTTGATCAGCCAGCCGGTGGCCTTGGCCTCAACGTGATCGTCCTCGCCAGCACTAGGCTCGCGATCCGGCTCGAAAGGATCCAGAAGTCCGCCACAGGCATCGCATTGATCTCCTCTAGCACCTAGATCATGGCATATACTGCATTCTCCCTCGACGAACCGATCGGCAAGGAACTTGCCATGGGCAGGGTCGGTGCAGAAGGGCTGGGTAGTCTCGCGCTCCTCGATGAGGCCGTTCTTCCAGAGATCAGTAAAGATCTGCTGAACAATTTCGGTTTGCTGGTCGGTCGGTGTTCGGCCGAAGATGTCAAAGTCGATTCGGAACCAGTCGTAGACTCCCTTGTGAAGGGCGTGATACTTGGCGCAGAGGTCAGCGGGCGAGAGGCCCTCCTCCAGGGCCTTGGTCTCGGTAGCGGTGCCGTACTCGTCGGAGCCGCAGATATAGATGGTGTTGTGGCCGCGGGCTCTGCAGTAGCGAGCAAAGACATCGGCCGAGAGGACACTGCCGATGATGTTGCCCAGGTGAGGAATGTTGTTGACGTACGGCAGAGCGCTGGTGATGAGGATGTTGCGCTTTCCCTCTTCAGGGAGGATAGGCTCTGCAGAAGCCATTATAGGCAATTTTGGATCGCAATTTCTCGAGGGATCGACTCGTATCAGGGAGAGAGAAATATGAGGTTGATGAATGCCGAGTGTTGGTGAGTCACAGAGCCGTGATAACGTCTTTGGCAGTTGAAATTTGTAGCGATGGCGGGGGCGGGGGAGGGGCGATTGGAGAATCAGCTAGGGACCAGGGCATGCATGGGTCTAGGGTAAATTCGGCAGGTTCCGTCTTGTGTGTCTGATGTAAGAGCTGGTCTGTTTGCTTTCGGTTGAGATGGCCCAAGCGAGCTTTATAGGCTGTATCGGAGTCAGGTTTTATACTTTCTAGATGAATCTATGGTATCTGACTCATTCTATTTTTTTTAACGCGAATTGCGTGGTCTGAGGAGCAAGGTGAGGCTCGGTGTGTCATTTTCACCCTTCTTGGAGTTAACACTGCCCTCGGTTGTTTTGACATCATCAATAACAATTACACGCCCTTCCTCTGTCTTATGCAGACCAGATATCGTGCTTATATCACAGTCGATGAATCTTGTGGTCCCTATGAGTACATTTCACAGACCTTGGGTTGACAACACTCTTGCTTCGAGATTGATACGAGGAGCATCGAACAAAAAGGACCCGCTCACTGGCTGATACAACGTCAAGCTTGCCATGCTCGGGGGTCCAAGAAAACACGGGAATGATGGATAAATCCTTATACTATAATAGAGCTAAACTTAGGCATATTTTATAAAGGATTAATACTATATAGTAGCTAAGACTTAAGCTTCTTTTATGATAATATCTTTGACGCCTTAACCTAACGTACATGTATAGCGAGCCGGACAGCAAGCGAACCGG
>JWIW01000092.1:11551-262418 GCA_000966855.1 Fusarium sp. JS1030
ATTGACTCGGGCTTGGATGCCATTATATCGGTCAAACAGTGTTGAATGCTTGACTTGGTAGAGCTTTGCGGCACCTCTAAGACTTAGTTTTGGGGTATTTTGATAGGCTTGAAGTGCAAGAAGGATTCTAGCCTCTTTATTAGACTGTGACATGCTGGGTGGTTAAGAATTAATTGATCAAATAGAGATAATGTAGGTTGAGGGATTTTTTGTCCGGTTCGCTTGCTGTCCGGCTCGCTATACATGTACGTTAATAGTAGTTATTTAAAATCTAAAGTCGTGGTAAGATCAGAGTCGTGTATTTTTGGACCAACAGGCCATGTACCTCGTACGATCACTTCTGCCCAAGGTACACCTCTCCATATTATGATCAGCGTATCTGTTCTAGCTTACTCGAATCATCGACCACAAACGATCCTTCATAAGTTTGATCTTGGTTTCACAACATGTCTAATATCAATCCTTGCTCCACTCAGCGTAGTGCCTGCCCTGCCACTCTTTAACAACCTACCTAGCGAGTGACGACAGCAGCTCCACCGAAACTGGAAGGCAGCCCCGCGTCACAGCCGCGACCGGCAACCCCACCACGCCAAGGTAGCCACAACGACATGCGCGCCTGACTACCTACTGAGATATACTCGCATTGTCGCAAGAAGTCTCTCTCTCCAGCTTCAAAGGCATCTACTCGAGGGACCAGATCATAGGCAGCGCACCAGGCTAGCGATCCAATAACCCATATAGCTAGAGGCTCACCAAACATAGCTGCCGCCATCCAGCAGCACCGCCCACCACACACCCGCGAGCTTCCAACGAGCTATCCTAGCGACCCAAGATAGCACCATCCCGGGAACCCATATCTTACTCCTGCGCAAGGGCCAAACAAGAGATCCCATTCGAGGGTGTCTTCTATTAGCTTGTCGTCGCCATGTTTCAACAGGTACGATTTCCTCGCTCATCATCTAGGCATTGTTCTCTGTATAGCTTTCATGTGATGCTGGCACCAGGCGTTCCCAATGAGCTATTTGTCCTTGCCCATAATCAGATATTCCCACGGCATCTCACCGTGGAATTTCCACTGACACTCTGTAGAAAAAACCCTTCTCCGCCGTGACCGTTACTATCGAGAACCTCACCTCCGAGTCATACGAAGAGGAAGATCTCAGTGGCATCCCCGACCTCGTCGAAGTCATTAAGCTTCAGGCCTCTGGCCCAGGAGAAGCAGCCCGAGCCATCCGCAAGAAACTCAAGTATGGAAACGTTCACCGTCAAATTCGTGCACTTGTCATTCTGGACGGCCTCATCCAGAACGCTGGCGAGAGGTTTCAGCGTACATTTGTCGATGAGCCGTTACTTGAGCGCCTGCGCGTGTGTGGTACGTCTCAGCTGTCTGATGTCGCCGTAAGGAATAAGTGTAGGGAGCTTTTCCGTGGTTGGGCACAGTACGCCGGGACTCCTGGGTTGGATAGGATTGCAAGACTTCACAAAGTAAGTGAGGTCTTACCGCATGGTGAGCTGTCTTCTGACTGTGACAGGAACTACCCAAGCGAAAGCAAGCCGTCACTCAAGAGAGGTCCAAGGTTCTCAGGGAAACAGAAGAGAACCCATTTGTCGATGACGACGAAGAGGCGGCTGCGAAGGCAGCTCGAGACGCCCGAAACGTCCCAGGACCTTCCAACCCGTCAACAGCTGCTCAGTCGTTTAGCCATACCCACGCCAAGTCTGCATCTGGAACGGGCTCGTTCTTTGGTGGCTCCAAGGACAAGAAGAAGGAGAAAGACAAGGGCAAGGGCAAGCGGAAGCCTTTCAACCTCGAGGCAGAAAAGGAACAGATGAAGGCGGTCATCGCTGATTCCTCCATCGCCGCGACAAACTTGATGAACGCGCTTCAGAGCATTAACCGTGAAGTGGAGCGCATCTCAGACAACCAGGTTGCTGTGGAGCGGTTCGAGGACTGCAAGCTCCTCCGGCGAAAAGTGCTTCGCTATGTGCGTCTGGGAACTACATAACCTGAAAATGGCAGAACTGACAGTCTCCAGATCCATCACGTCGAACATGAACAGTGGCTAGGGGGACTTCTTCATGCCAACGATGAGCTTGTGCACGCTCTAATGTCGTTCGAGCAACTCGACCGATCCATCGATGCCGACAGTGATTCGGATGACGAGCTCGCTGAACAAGCACATCTCTACCGAAGTAGGCTGAGTACCAATGGCTCTCCTGGTTTACCGCGGAACTAATTTGATTATTAGTGGCTACGATGAAGGGCAAGGAGGCCATGGCTAAGACCCAGTCGCCAACAGCCTCGCGGCCTCCTGACATCTCTGAGTTGGCCATCTCGCCGTCTCCCACGCATGCTGCACCTCCGCGACCTCCCCCTATGTCGAAGCCCGCCCATGCGAATCCGCCCCCTCAGCCTCCTCGACCACTTGCGGCGTCCAAGGATGACGACGACGACGATCCGTTTGGAGATGAACATGCTCTCGACACGCCCGCGGTCGAGCATGACCAGCCGAGGTGGTAGAAGTGGGGGAGAGGGTCCTTGGGCATAGATTAATTGCTGCATGAATCTATGGTCGTTTTCAAGGTCTCGCATGAATTTCGAGTTCTAGTATTAGCGGAATTCAATCAGATTTGACAGTTGGAATCCTGACAGTGTATTCGATCCCCTATTCAAATCCATCCTCGAAATCAGCATCAGGGGCGTTGGACGACCATGCCCTATACCCTCTCGGTTACGATTATACCGGGAGACCAGGTCAGCTCAGGACTTTACCACGTGCCTATAGGGTAGTATCCATTGGTATCTGCGTCGATAGAGAGGGACCCAGTTACTCAAACTTGCGCTTAACGATACCAGCAAGAGGCTTGATTCAGATGATACCGCCTTTGCCACTAATCGATCTCTTGTCTTTACCGCCTTAAAGAATAGAAACGTCTCCATGCCCCCCTTGTTCACGTTCATGAGGAAGCGCCGGGAAATCTCGCCAGCCCGGCAACCCCATAGTACATGTATCGTTCGGCCTGTGTCGTGCTAACGGAACCAAGAGGCTCCGTAATACCAGATCAGCCCAGTCAGAGGCATCGATCGACTGCACACACACACACGACCTACAGACTGGCTGGGTTGGACGTCCCGAGAACTTCCAGACCGCCTCCGGTCCGTGCATGGTCCGATGCGGTGTTGGACACTGACACTCCATGTTGCGCAGCTCAAGGTATGGAGTGCAGCACAAGGTGCGCCCGTAATCTCCACGATGCATGCAACGGCATGCAAACGCGATTTTCTTTTCCCATCTGGATCTGGCATCCAGCAAAGCAATCTTGTGTATCCGGGTCTATAACCAGCGCGCCATCTAGTGGTGGTAGGGAACACGACATCGCCAAGCAAGCAAACACGCCAGAGATGGAAAAAGAAAAGTGGAAGAAACAAAACAAAAAAAGAAAAGAAAAAAAGAGATCTGGCAGATCTGAGCGATTGATTCTGACAGCTGCCCTTCATGCTGGTGGGCACCTCGTGCTGCGTTTAATTACTGATGCAGCTGATCTGCGCCTGCGCAGTCTGTCGTCTCGTCTACGCGCCGACTGTTATTAACAACACCTGTCTTTGTGTTAAACACCGGATCGCATAAGAAGAAAAAACTCGAGACAAGTCGCCAATTGCACGTAGATCTGCTTCCTGAACATTACCGGGATGATAGCGGGTCTCGTCATACGGTGTAGCTGGCTTCAGCGGCATCGGCCAATCGCTTGCCCACCTGAGGAAAGACTGTTGAAAGTTTGTCGGCATCGAGACGAAAAGAAGATTCCCATGGCATGTCCCTGAACAGCTGGCCGATGCTTTTCTTGATCGGCACCTATCCGCCTCGCTTGGATGCTGTTGAGAAGCAAGGTCTCTGTACTCCCGTCTGCCATGTTCGAAATCTGATCCGGTACGAGGGCCTGAAGGAACGGTGTAGGGGTGCAATATCTAGTACGATCCTATCCGTGAGGTGTCCAGGGAAGCGGCGTCGCCTGTTTGCCAGCAAGCCCATCCCCCGTTTCCGACGAGCTGACCGTTGTCGTCTGTCGTTGCGCGGGATCCTCTCGACCCCTGAACGAGGCAGCTAGCCTCCCGGTCCGCCGTCCCTCAGCTTGGGCGCAACGTAACGGTCACAGGCTGAGACAGGCTGTTTTGCACTACAGTACAGTTGCGGGAACGCGCAGGCATGCGTTCGTCCTCAAACCGCACCGACGGCAATCTCAGCCCAGGCCAGGCCCCTCCCTCCCCAGAGCAGTCCACTCATGGAGCAGTTGGAGAGGTTGAAGGAAATTACACGCCAGACAACACAAGAGCCAGAGCAAGTCGAAAAGGCGGAGGCGGCACACTCACATGACCATTCGTCGTCTTGTTGCCCTCATGAAATTGCTTGCCTTGAATTGTCGCCCACCCTCAGAGCAGCCCCCACCTCACCTGAGGATAGCGTTGTGAGGCGAGCCAAGGCCAGCCGTTTGTATGATGGTGATGATGGGTGATATATTGCCAGTATGTTGCCCTTGCGCGTTGCTAGGGCGTTGCCCAACTGTCCCAAGAAGAGACCGCCTCAAGAGGACGATGGGCGCTTCTTTGGATGTTCTAGCGTCGCATCTGGGGAACATGATGAAAGAGGCCCAAAGTTTATCGCAGCAGAAGCAAAGGTACAGCCGACATCGAACAGAACCCTCGTGGCAGCCACGGGCCAGAGACACCCCTGCAATGGCCCCGTAACCTAGCCTAGCCTGGCGAGCACAGTCCTGCGCCGATGGTGTGGTGGAGAGGGAACAAAGTGCATGTCAGCCCTGGAAGAATGGCGGGCCCACGTCACTCTTGCTGTCCTCTCCACTGCTTCTGGAAGCCTTCTATCAATTGTTTCACGGACTGCGCGGAAATGCCCGTCAACGACTCGGAGCACGTCCCTGAGAGGGGACTCGGTGGACTGTCAGGGTTGGCCCTGCGACAATGCAGGACAACGGTCACAGACCCGGTTGGTCGACAGCAGTGAGATGGAGTGAATTTTGTTGTGGTGGTGAGGTTGAGAATTCAAGAGCGAGGCAGTCATAGGAAGATGGGAGGGCGATGGCGATTCTCCGCAGTGATCAACGCCGAGTTGAGCCGGGTCAGGCATACAGGGGGTTGGGCATCAGAATGAAGCTCCGAATTACCCCCAGAAAAGCCTCGATCAAAGTCAACCGGATCCTGCGCTGCCGGACCACAGAAGTTGGTGTTGGCTCGCAAGTTCAACCCTTTGGAGGGTGCGGTGAGATGTCGATCACGGAAGTAGTTCGTGCGAGCACCCGCACCCGAGCCAGGCGAGCCTGGGGTAGATTACAGAAACAAGAGGGATATCGAGTCATTGGATAGCTCGAGTTGAGAGAAAAAAAAACGAGAAAGAAGCTTTGATAGGATCGACAAAGACGCCGCAGCGGTCTCGCAATAGCCGGGAGCCATGGCTGGCCAACCAGGCCGCTCGGCATGCATATCGCTGCGAGAGTCCATGGGCCGCTTGCTGAGCCTTCCCTTTTTTGCTTCGGCGGTACCCCAAACTCATTGTCGCGAGAATCTCAGCTTGATCACCCAAACATTGCACTGGGGAACAAAGGCGTTTCAAGAAGCCATGTCTCATGACGAGTTGCAGCGCGTCAAAGAATCGCCCCAAGCGCTGCCGAGTTCGCTTGTTGCAGCCCTTTCGGACATAGTGTGCCTCTCTGGCAAGACGATCACGCCTAACATGGTACTTGTTTGCGCTCGGCGCTGAGATGCGTCTGACGGAGACAGCATGAGACAGAGATATGCTCTATGCTCTGCTCCAGCAAGCAGAGGGTGAAGCGCATCCACGCTAATGCGTAGGGATTAATGTTAATTGTTTCATCCATGCTTCGAGTCTTCGAGGCGATTGCCTCATCGGGACAAAAATAGACGAGAAGGCGGGATTCGCATTGTCGTTTGATCTTTTTGTGATTTGATTCACCAAGCCCCCCGGGGTCCTTTTGGGATCGCCGCGTCGCCTTCACCGAGCATGGCGTGCGGATGGCGGGACGGACGGGCTGGAATGGAGTCATTGCTCAGTATCCCTCCCGTCAATTATGGACGGAACGCAGTTGACAGGGTCCCTGTATTGTCGTACTGGTTTGTGCGCCGGCTGGCCTATTCAGAGCCTCAACGGGCGGTACGTGCGCAGAATTTCTAGAAGGTTTCTGGTCATCTTTGTCGCACATTTGTTCGTATTGCTGCACATGAGTACGGATATCTAAAGCAGCCCAGTAGGCAAGGGAGTCTCGAGATTGGCTGGCCTCAAGCCACGCCCGCCACGCAAACGTTCCTGGGACGGGCAACAATAGAGATCTTTTTGCATGTGGCTATTGAGCCGATGCGGAGGTGCTGGTTAGGACCAACAAACATTAAAGCAGTTTGCTTACGTCCTCGAGTAGATGAAGTCAATGGCCAAGGACATGGATGATGGACCTGAGATGACCTCATGAAACTGCGGAGGGGGCGTCGACAGATGAGGGTTGAAGGGTCACAATGCAATGTCGACCAGCCATGCTGGCTGTTGGTGTGGTTTGTCTCCGATCCCCCTTTCGTCCTTCGCGTCTCGCAGTCGTAAGATCTCGTTGTTGGAACCCATGTCCCAAATATCTCATGCCTACTCCTGGAGCAAGTGGTTGATCCTAGCCTCCCGCGCCGGCACGGCCAGGATTTCCCCAGCTGGTAAGGCCAGCCAGCTCCTGCGCGGAACTGCAAGCTATCGTGGAGTACAGGGAACTCGAGTCTTGGGGATCAACGAGCATGGGCAGCGCTGGTGAGAATGGGAGCCGTGCCGGAGCCGCAGCCTTTGTCATGCATGGATCCCCCAGAAGGCCATTTACCTGCTCTTTTGCATGGTGTTGCACGGCGGTGACTGATTTGGTGATCCGTCTCCAATAGTCACCGAGCAGTCTGGGTGTGGTGCTGACCCCCTCTATCAGAGTCGGGTCGCGAACGAGGCTGGCTGGCATGGCTGGATGATAATACTGTAATAATGATGTGTTGCTAATAGCCTGCTTCCTCGACGCTAGCAAGTCGTTAGGGCTCTGGTTGGCGTCCAACAACCAAGTCGATTACTTGGTCGTCGCATCCTCCATTCCCGCGACAGTGTAGCTTCGAGGCGGAGAGACGCCACGGTAGTGCTCGCTCACACACCCACTCACTCGGCCAATACACCGCAGGGCATGGCATGGCATGGGCTTCTCGAAGGCCGTCAGAACAATGGGCGTGATCCATGTTCGTGCAGCACGGGGCAAAGAGAGATGGGGCCCCGGGTGCATGGGGCAAGGGCACAAGAGTCCTCGGCGTCATGCACCAGACACACAAGACATGCAGAGGCGGGTGGGATGAATGGGTGAATGGAAGTGGGATGCGATGGTTTTGTCGCAGAGAATTTCGAGTATGTAAGTATTATGTGAGGTAGGGCATGGACGGTATGCGCAAGGGGGCGCGGGCGCGGTCAGACTTGGCAGCCCCCAAGGACCAATGCAGACGCCCACGGCAAGTGGGATGGAGGGATCGGAATGAGATGGGGGATCCAAAGGAAGGAAAAGAAGCTCAATGGAAGGGACAAGGTGCGAAGGGGCGCCGCGCTACGCTTCATCACGCATTGTCACACACGAGAGGGCTGCGCTAGATGGGCTTCGCATTACCATTGTTCCAGAAGGTTTCGAGAAACCTTCCTAGCCAAGCTAGCGCAATTTCCCAAAGTGCAGGCGCCCCGCCCACAGGCCCGTCGGCCTCCCCACACAGCCAACCACACGTCAGCAGCTGAAAAGCCATCCATGGCAACTGGAGTCGTTTGATTCCTCCCAATGGAACTCGTTAGCCCGCCCGAGGAGGCTAACCACCCCGGGACTTGCAAGGCCTGCCTGCGACACCAACCTTCGTGTTTTGGACCGTCGGGTGTGCCCCTTTCTCTTCGCAACATCATCATACCGCACTCTGAAGCGTCATGGTGGATCATCCTCTTGGCCTTGCATATAGCATCGAGCTAGCATGGCTGTTTTAATTGTCGACTGTCATGTGCGCCTGCATCGCACTTTCACTCGCACTTGCGGGGGATGATCGATTATCTGCTGGGGGCAACGGCGGCTACAGCCACCTCTACATGTCACAGCTCCGAGGCTAGCAGGCTGGGCGGCCAAATGTGTGTTTTCTGGAAGGCGAATGGATGATGCTGCGAAGCCTGCCGGCCTAGCAGCTGGAGGCGGGAGTTCCATGAGGTACTCGCGCCTCAGCCCACCTTCAGGTATCGCCCACAGTGCAGGGCGGCTCCCAGGGGCGCCGCGGAGCGCCCAGGCCAACCGCTTCAGATCCGATTGGGCATCTCCCATGTTCTGGGACGACCTTCTGATCCATGCGAGAAGCAGCGGGAGCAGCAGCAGCAGCAGCAACAAACATCCCACATGCGGCAGACTTGTGCGTGTTGCGTGCATTAATTCACGGATTATCGCACAATCTCAGCAGGAGAGAGCTGAACGGGCAGTGAGGCCGCCATGCTTGGGGGCCACTCGATCACCAAGACTCCAGATCCCGGAGGCCGAGCTCGCGGGTGATATGCAAAGCCTAATCAGGGGTAGCCTGCTGTGTGGGCAACAGCCGAGCGAGCGAGCCATGGATTTGCCCAAGGTCCTGGGACTATCAAGCCAGAACAAAGAACAAGTCAAGGCACTGTGGCACTGGAGGCAATCGTTAGCTACTAACGGCACGAGGTGACCAGAAATGACGAGATTACATCATGACCGACTCTCCGCAGGTTCAGGCAAGGCTTCACCAAGCGTCGGGCAGGCCTGTATCGCTGTCACCGAAATTCAAAGTGCCCGCGGTTGGAGATTGGCATCGACCAAACAACCCAGCACCGTTTGGAGCGTCTTGTCGCCTAGGCTGTGGCCCAGGAACAGAGGAGATGCCAAGAGAGGTGGACTCTCAGGTGAGGCAAGCCACACTAGAACAACACGACACCGCCAACGCGATGGGGCAGGGGATCATGGGCTTTGACTGTTCTGGAAGCCAGATCTGCCACACACGACCGCTGCCGCCTTGTCGCCCTGGCCTGACAGCCCAACATCAGCTCTGACCAGCGCCCAAATTGACGACACCCCGTTTGAATTGATTGCCCTGGGCACGATGGACTGGGGTTGCTGCTTTGAGGGGCGCACACGCCATCTCGGCCTTACAGGGGACAGGGAAGATTCATGACGTCGGCCCTGGCGGATGCCAGGGGTAGGCGGAGGCGAGTGATGTGTTGTTCTATGCTTGCGAACAGGGGATGTTTTTGGGGTCAGAACACCGGGAGAAGGGTCAGAGAGAGGCCTGTTCACGATCCCGAGGGAGAGGGAAACAGTATCAGAGGCCACAAAAGACCAGTAACAAAGGACTGCTTGCATGCGTCGGGCATGGCATCTCGTCGCATCAGAACGCATGGCCCTGAGCAGAACTGCTCGACACGCGCAAGGGAGAGCAACCTTGCTAGCCTGTTAGTCTGTCCGATGCTAATAATGGTCTCTCTTGTTGCTGATGTTGAGCGACAGAAAGGGGAGGTGATGAGGCGTCTACGCGTGAGTGATGGAGACTCGGCAGAGAGCCAACGAGTATAACGCAGCAGAAACAATACGATGTCCGTTTGAGGCTGACTAGGACTGGCCTGTCTTGAGGTTCCTCACTCGCTCTCACCCACGACCCCGAATTTTGACAAAAGATGAGCAGGACCAGGTCTGGTCCCAATCACGATGGTCCAACCTGGCTCTGGAGTTGTACGACGGTACCCTTTTGGGTTTTGCAACGCCAGGAACCCCCCGCAGGCTCCATTAAAGCCCGTAAGAGGTGGTCAAGCACTAAGATACCCGGCTCGGAGCTCAGGGCGAGTTTTTGTCAGGGACGTTCCCAAGCCAGTCATTCACTTCCAAATGCCATGGCGCCGCATGGCTGGATGGGGCGCCGCCGCGGCCGGGGAAGGGCCTGCATGGAAATGCACTGTACGCACTGTACGCGGTACCTTTTGTCCTTCTAAACTCCAAAGTCGCAGCATGGCAGCGAGTCTTGAGGTGGGAACGGGAGTCGTCTCTCCCGGGAGCCACCCGTTCGTTTCAATAGGTTCCCAGGGCCACTTCTCTTTTGGCTCCCCCATTGTCGGAGCTGCCATCGTCACCCGGCATCTTCTACCAATCCGATGTAATGTACGGTGTACCGTACCTCTCTGGCTCCTGTTTCTGCGAGGCCTTGCCAGCCCATCCATCTGGGGTGAAGTGGCCACCACATTTTTGAAGCCGCCTATTATTATCGTTCTGGCCCGTCTTTTTCTCTTTCTCTCTCTTGCCTGCCCGTGTCCACTCATTGCGACTGACCTAAGGTGAGGTGCTTCTCAGCTTGTTCGCCCTGCGACCTTATAATAGTGCCCGCACCCCCCCAGTCAGCGCGGCCTTATCCCAGCTCATCTGTTTGGCCGTGATTTGAAACCCTTCATTTTTCCCACTCCCTCCCCGGCACCCGATGCTCCCTTCCCTCGACGTGCCATTTGCAGTCACGTCTGTTCCGTCTCGAGTGCCCTGTACCTGTGCTTGGTCCATGTCACCGTCCTCTTGGTGAGATCTGGCGCACAGAGCAAACTGGCGAGATCCCAAACAAACCAAACCGAATCCTCGACGGGCTCTCGGAAAAAGAAAATAAAGGACGGGAACCAAGCCAGAAAGTTTTGGACCCCCATTTCGGACGTAACCAAAAAAAAGTGCCGGAAAGTGTACGTACGTCTTTTGTCATTCTCGCGGGTTTTCTTTTCTTTGTCCCAACTCCCGCGCTCTCCGTGCGTCCCAGCTTTGCGCCATTCCCATTTCCCTCTCCAATCTATTTCTGGCTGCTCGCTGGCGGTTGAGGTCCGAGTGTTAGTTGTCGTTGTGCTTTATTCATATTCCCCTAATCCCTGCACGCGCTCTCTCTCTCTCTCTCTCACGCAGTCGCGCACGCACACGCATTCTAGCTGGGCTGAGGCGTCGGTTTGCACGGCCGCCGCTATGCTGTGCTGCGTTGGGCTGGGTTTTTGGAGATTTCCGCTATCCACGCCCTCCACCGCCCTCCCCTGGTCACTAACCCAGCCTGGGAGTACGATATTTTTTTTTTCCTTAGACTCCCCCCACTCCACTTTCACTTCCCCTTCCCACTCTCCAACTTCATATCCCGGCGCTGCCTTGTCACGTCCCGCCTAGGGACCCGTCCTGGAACCTGACATAAAGGCTTGGCCCCTACCTGGCCCTCGATCATCGCATCGACTCCTGGACCTCTTTTACTTGCCCTTCCCGTTCCTTTTTCTTTTCATCGCATCTCTTGAGATACCTTGTCCCTCGGCCCGATCGACACGACACTTCTCTCATCTTTGACCTCGTCCTTGTGGCCATCACCGACTGCCTTGTCTTGAAGCCATCTCTGTCTCCCGACGGCGCGGCTGACCCTTTACGGTACCTGCATCTAGACCAGCGGCCTGTGAACAGACCACCTCCTGATCCCTTCGTTGCGCCTGTGAACGACCCCATCCCACCTCATCGTCGACTCTCGGTTGTTGCGTATATCAACTTGGACGACGAGATCTCCTGTTTGCGCCGCTCAGTATATCGTCGCTTCTACTACGGCCGATCGACAGTGTAACCGCTTTTGGTACGAATAAAAAAAATAATTTGCCCGACCCTGCTGGCATTCGTCCCCCATTATATCCGCGTTGGCTTGTCGAAGTTCTCCTTCCCATCTTCTACCTCACGCATCGCACGAGGAACGTGTTTGCCAGTCAAAAACCGACCACTCATTCCTGTCGCCGGTCGACCTCCTTCCTCCATCTCCACCCGGCACCTCCTCGAGAAGCGGTCTGCCACGGCTTCACGCCCACACTCTCGGTGCGACTATACACGTCATTTGTTTGTCTACAAACGCGGAAAGGTGAGTCGCATATCTGCCTACACGGGTTCCAGCACTTCGGTGGACCCTCGGTATCATCACTCTCTCCTTTGGCGGCTGCTTGGCTCAGTCTTGACGGCCTGGCATTCGCATTGCCATCTGCGGGCCGCCTGGGAGTGAGTGTTGGTGTCAGAGCCTCACCCAACCATGCATGCACCATCCAACGTTGGACACACATGCTGACCATGATATTTTATTACAGTTACCGTCAGCTTGACCGCCTACCTGCAGTGAGCCGTCAATTGTGAGCGCCCTCGCACATCCACTCCCCCAAACGCGCCACGTCTTCAGCTGGCACTCCCCTCCATATTGAAGATGAGCGGCATGCGATCACCAGCTCCCACGGAGGTAATGGACATTACCAACATGCTCAATAAGAAAGGTCAACTACAACAACTTACTCCCGGTCTCCTCGATCACCAACAACACCATCTCATCAAGCCTGAACCCGGCATGGAACGGTCCGCCTCGCCTCACGGTTCCGAGCATTCGCAATACTCAAATCCCCACAACATCGCCCGAGCCTATCCTTCGCCCTCCGCCATGCAAGCGCCGATGCATCTTCACAACCCCATGCAAGGCGCGATGCCTCTCTCCGGCTTCCCTGACATGGGCAACATGGGTGGAATGCCCAACATGCACATGCAGCAGATGCCTCAACAGCCACCGCCTCCTCCCCAGCAGCCTATCAAGGCCTACCCTTGCAGCACCTGTGGAAAGGGCTTCGCACGACGGAGCGACCTCGCTCGTCATGGTAGGTTAACATCATTTGAATTCGGGATAATAACTAACATCAAAAAGAGCGTATTCACAGCGGCATCCGCCCCCATGTTTGCGACTGGCCTGGCTGTGGCAAGCAGTTCATCCAGAGATCTGCCTTGACAGTGCATCAGCGAGTGCACACAGGCGAGAAGCCTCACCACTGCGAAACTTGCGCAAAGGTTTGTACCATCGACCCTTGAGCATCTCAGTCTTGATTGCTAACACACAGCAGCCCTTCAGCGACAGCAGCTCTCTTGCTCGACATCGTCGAACACACTCTGGGAAGCGGCCTTACAAGTGCCCTTATGCTGATTGCCAGAAAACCTTCACCCGCCGAACTACGCTCACCCGGCATCAAAACCACCACAGTGGAACAATCGAGGAGGCGGCTGCCGCGACAGCTGCCGCTCTCGCTGCGTCAAAGTCCAAGGGCATGTCGCAGCCCCGATCTGAAAGTGATCACATGTCTAACCACGGCTCTCCTCTCACAACCCCCTCTCCGGGTCAGCGAACCATGTCGATGTCGCCCAGTGTTGATCTCTCGGGAACCAACAGCATTCCCCGTCACCCTGGCGACTTCCAGTATCTGCAGCAGACTGGTTCTCTGCCCATGCATATGCGCGTGGGTAGCCCCACGTCGACCTCGTCGGGCGGGTACAACGTGATGCGACCTACATCGCACCCGACGGGCTATGGCCCTCCCCCGACTCTGGAACCCAACCTGGAGCATAGCCAGGGCACGCCCAGCAGCAACGGTGGCAGCCCTCACATGGCCAACGTCGGATGGCAGTCTCCCTCCCACGTCCCCTCTCCGTCGCAGAACAGCGCCAGCTACGTCTATCCCGATCCATCGGAGGCGTATCCACCCAATCCTGCCATGAACCAGATGTACTATGGTGCCGCTGCCCACATGCGACGGCCCCAGAGCGCTGAGCCTGGACTGGTGCACATGGCTTAGTTGGACCTTTTGCCTCTTTCGGAGCTTGATGAGTGCTTGAATGGCCACGGCGAGTGGCTAGAGCAGGACCAACAAGCTCACTGATACCCCTGTATTATTGAAGCAACACGATAGCGGCGTTTGATTTCTTCCGGACTGGATCCTCCCGCAGCTCTTTTCTCCAGGATGACATAGGCTACCTAATTATGGAGACGCCGTGTCACCTGTGCTCGCCATCACCTAATACCACCAACCCTCTACATGTGTGCCACGGCCACTACGTTGGCACGGAGCGCGCGGGCTCTCACTCCTAGACGGAGCATGCTTGGAATGTTGATTTCGTCACCGGTTCTCATCTCTTTCTAATTGCTCATATTTTTTATTATTGATTCCCCCTGACCCATCAAAAACATGGATGCTTTTTATTTCCTTTGTTCAAGTACCAAATAGACTGGCGGCCGGCAACCTTACGATGAAGGACAGGACATTGTCTGCATGAAGCACAAGGGTGGGGAGTTAAAAACCGGAACATAGGCTGTTGGTCTGATTGAAAAAGGAAATCAGAGGACAAGAGACAGCAGGCATCATGGGAAGCACAAGACGCTGGCCTGTTTGTGTATTTATTATGTAGACTTGGACTTAGGATGGGGAGCAAACAACACGATAGACTTGCGAATTTATCTGCGATACTTGACTCGACCGACATGGTTCAACTTCAACCTCAAATCTTGGTCGTCCCCCGATCCGACGACGGTCGGGGATCCGTGCCCCCGAGCCGCATGTCTGAGGTCTCACTCCACACTCTCCGACTCGCCTCCCTTGGCGGAGCCTCAAAAGCCGCTTGTCAACCAAAGATGACGTCTGGCTGGGACGTGAATCCTCCGAAGCACGCGACTCCCTGGACTAGACTAGACCAACGACCAGTCTAGACTCTAGCTTCCAACAAGAGAAGTGGCGTGGTAGAAGCAAGAGATTCTTCTCGAGCAAGCCACAGACACGACCTTTTTAGTGTTTCCCCTCTCCTCAAGCCGGGGTCTGGGTGGCTGTCGTCCTTTTTTTTTCTGTCGTTTGATTTTCTGATTATTCATCGTAGACATATTCAAAATGCCCCTCGACAAACGAGAGGCGGGGGAAACGCCGTATGACACAGGGGCACATGCAGCTCTTGCTTTTCCCTTAATATGAGAGGGCATTTGTTTCGTTTCATGGTCGAGGGCTGAAAGTGCCACGTCTTGTTGGGGGATGATGTGCGCGCTTGGTTGACCGTATTCGCCGCCGCCGCCGCCGCCGCCGCCCCCTGGTCCTGGAAGCAGAGGGACGAAGGAGGAGGAGATATCAGGACGAGGGGAGACCGACAGTTCTTATATCTGTAAAGAGCAAGAGTTTGGATCTGCAGTGGTGGCTACCGTGCCCAAGAGTGACGAGACAAAATCAGCACTTGGCCTCCAACACTTGGTTTATACCTTGAACAGCACGACCTTGACAATACCTTTCCCAAGTTTCTTTCAAGAGGCTTGGCCAACTATCTTTCTTTATCGACAAAATGCTGGTGGATATTATCATTCATGGGGATCTCCTCTGCCCGTGGTGTTTCCTCCAGAAAAAGAGTCTTGAAGATGCAATGGAGCGATATCAAGCACTTCACCCCGAAGTTCAATTCGACGTCCGATGGAAGCCATTTCTCCTTTATCCTACTCTACGACGAGGTTGGTGTTTCTCTGTCTTTTCCCTCGGCAACATCTGGATATCCTGCCCCCATCTCGAGTGTTTATCTTGGGCACTGTCGAGTCTCAGCTTACACCAGCACCACAACGTTAACACCCAAAGCAATAGGTGACAAACGTACACTCTACGAGAAGATCATGTCTCCCGAGAAACTCCTCCTCTTCACATCCCGTCTCCAGACGGCCGGGGCCCGCCACGGCGTCTCCTTCTCCGTCACCGGCACGACGGGTCCTTCGCAGCCCGCCCAGCGGCTCCTGACACTGGCCCTCTCGGCTCGCGGGCCATCCGTTCAGACCGCCGTCCTCGATGCACTCTTCCGGGGTCACTTTGAGCGCGGCTTCGACATCGCCGACGAGGAGTGGCTGGTGGCCGTGGGGAGATCCGTAGGCGGACTGGACGAGGCTGCCGTGAGGGCTGCCTTGAGGAGCGAGGACGCGGGCAAGGTGCTGGAAGACGAAGTAAGGAGTGCGGCCGTGGGAGGAGTCGAGGCCGTCCCGTGTGTCACGGTGCAGGGCAGGTTTCGGGTCGGAGGATATCAAGAGTCAGACATATTCGAGGGCTTATTTGACAAGATACGGCGGGAGAGTAGATGAGTGTAGATGCCAAGGGCAGTTACAGATATGCACGATAGCAAGCGATAGGAGTTGAATGCGGTTTGAACCATTCTTGCTGATTCAGAAAAGTTAATGCTGGCATTTTGCCCTGTGTCTCTTGTCTCTTAATCTACCCGTCGCTGGTTCCCTTGCTTGCTCGTTCAACCATGCCCTTCCCCTGCTCTTTTGTCGTCAACCCAAAAACATCGGAGCCGCGTACGCCAAAAACGCCCAGAAGTCAAACCACCGTCCCTCCTTGTTTCCCACATGTTTAAATTTAAAGACAAAACAGAAATTTGTTCGTCCCAACGCCCCAAGAATGAACCGACCCTCAAAAAAACAGAATACCACTCTCCCTCTTCGCCACATAGTCTCCCCCCTGACACTTCCAAGATGATCATCAACCATCGTTTCAAACCTCCGCAACCTTTCTACCTCCGCATGCCACTGTAGTCCTGCATGAGGTGTGCCATGTGCACGTTGGTAGCCTTGCCAATGCGCTTCCCAGCCCTCCTCTTCTGCTGCTTGGGTTTCCCAACTTGGCCCTGGTTCGCCTTCTGCGGATCCTCACTTGTGGGCTTCTGGCCAACACTGACCAGCTTCCGGTGCATGTCCTCGATGCTGGGTAGCGGGACGCGGTGCCACATGGCCTGGAACTCGGGCTGGACAGAGTGGTGCAGCGAGGCGTCATTGGGCCAGACGTAGCGCGGCAGGTTGTCCTTCTTTGTACGCACCACCAGGATCTTGTGCTGGCGCTCAAGTGATGAGAGCGTCTCCTCGCAGTCGGGCCAGCCGTCCTTGAGATCCTTGACCGACACGCCCGAGGCATCAGTCTTGGCCTGGAGATGACCCAGAAGTGATGTAGCATCCTTGACATTGGGGATGATGGCCCGGTGCGCGTAGGTACCCGTCTTCCACGTCTGCTCGCTGAGGTTGGCGTCGGGCTTCCACTCGACGCGGGGATGGGCGCGTAGTCCCTCGGCCAACTCGCGCTTGTGGTCATCGGTATAATGCCCCAGGCTGAGATAATCGATGACCTCGGAGATGGTTTTTGTGTCGCCCTTCTTCTTCAGGTAGTCGACGGCATACGTCATCTGCGTCTTGACCTCGATGCCATAGCCCGTCAGCTGCGGCTGCGAGTAGGGCACCTCGGGCGCGGCATCTCTTTTTCGCTTGGCAGTCGGCGTGTTTGGGTCTGAGGCGGCCGAGGGAGAGGGCGACGGGGGAGCGAGTGATGGAACCGCGAGGGACGAGGCCTTGTTGCTGGACGGGTTCGAGATTTTGGCCGCGGCGGCCGAGAGGGTCCCCTTGAAGGCGTTGGCCTGCCTGTCGAGGTAAGACGACATGGTGCAAGAGGCGGTCTGGAATCTCGAAATCGATCGCTTGCAGATGTCGCTTTGAGGGATCGCGCGGAGGAGAGCGGTTGGCGAAGGCGTGGAGGCGGAGGACAAAGGAACGAGGAAGAGAAAAGTTGAAGTTTGGGTTGACGTTGATCCGTGAGCAGACGAGGCTGATGTTCTCCAAGTGTGGCGTTGCAGGGGCCCGTTTATTAGTCTAGCGCACCGGGGAACTCGCCTGCAAGGTTGGAGGGTCCCAAAAGCTTGTGATGGAGCAGAGAAACAATTCGTGACAATGCCACGTTTCGTTTGATCTCACGCCGGTGGTTCAAGGGTTATTTATCCACGCCAAAGTTCAACAATAATATAGCCTGACACTGCATTTAAAATCAATACACTTGACTCCACCACTGCCTATTTTCTTCTGTCCATCACAGTTCAGTGCAAGTCCAAGCCGTGAGTCAAAAGCCACGAGACACAAGCCACACAGCCTCGCGCAGCCAGGCATCAGTCTGCTTCTCTCACACCAAAGGGACAGACAACGGCACCGCATGAGGTGGTCATGACCAATCGTTTCGTCAATTAAAACAGTGATACGCATATGTACTGCCCAAGATTTCGTCTCCGTTGTTGAAAAAGATCGCCCTGCAACACCGTGCTCCGTAGTCTTTGCGCATGAGTTTTTGCGCCTTAGACTGGGGTCTGCGATCCCTTATCTTTTCGGGCCGCACGTCCCCTCCCCCAACAAAAAATTTCGGGGGATATTTTTTGTTACCAAAGAGAAGAGCCCGCCCACTATTCTCTCTCATCCATGTCCAAAGCCGGGGGTTAAGCTGATTCGTGTGTATGCGCGCGCGCCGTCTATCGTCGGATTTCCCTCGAGGCCAAACTCCCAATGCACAGCCGGCCATGTTGGTAGTAGAAAAAAGAAGTTCTTGTGATGCGACCTGAGTCAAGACCGCACTCATGCCGAAGCCTCGCCAGTCTGAGCCTGAGCCTGGTTCTGGAGGTACTGGTAGCCGACATAGGCTAGGAAACCACCGGCGACGACCACAGCGTACAGGCTGAGGCTCATACCGTTGGGGTCAGGCTTGCCTGAGCTCTGGGCGGAGTTGGCGATAGCGCGCTTGGGGCCCTCCTCACCGGGCTGTAAAAGTCATACATATTAGCATTGAGCTCTGTATACATCCGCCACCAAAGGCTTGTATGTAATGGGTATTCAGTTCACGCACCATACGCTTCAGCTCGCCGACGAAGAGCTTGTCGAGGGCTTCCCGGGCCTCGTCACTGTGGCCGACATCCTCAAAAGCCTCGGTACCATCCTGGCCAGCAACGTCAAGCATGACCTCCTCGCCACCGCTGTAGGTTGCGATTGTTAGCATGTGAATTGTGGCGCGAGAGGCGTGGCGAATCTCTCTCAAGTGAAGACGTACGGATGCTCATCGAGGAACTTGGTGCAGTCGTAGACCTTCTCGTGAACCACGAGGTACATGTCGTTCTTGGTGTTGTGCTCAGCAACATCTTGCATAGTGAACTCCTGGATCTCGGCCATTTTTGCGGTGTTGGTTGACGTGTCGCGGAAGAGGAGGATGTCTCGGTCTGATCGACGGGAGGAAGTTGTAGGAATGTCGTCGCACGGGGAGGATATGGGTTTGAAGGCGGACTGATAGAGGAATGGCGGGAGAAGAAAGAAGAAGAAGAGGAAGGGTAGGTCGGTAGTAAAAGAAAGAGGAGGAGGTGCAGATGGAAGTGGCAGAGAAAGTGGCAGAAGAAAGTCACAGGTCCCCTGTTCTGCTCTGCAGAGGAAGGAAAGGTACCTTGCTCTGCGCTACGAATACGCTACAGTATGCCGACCCGTCACAGGCCGTTGAGTGGCCCCAGCACCCAGGTTCCGCCCTCCCCTACCTACAACAAAGCCGAAGAGTCGGGAGCCAGGTGCCAGCAGCAATTGATGGGGGAGAGCTGCCCGGCATCAGGGCCCTCGGTGTCTATGTCATGCACTGTACTGTTCTCGACACCGAAAACCTTGCTACCAGAGGTGGATGGCGGGAGACGACAAGTCCCTTCCAGGCGAATTGGCCGCCGCCGAGTACAGAAAGGCGCCCTTCTCAGCGATCATCCAAGCTGCTTCGTCTTCCACGGTGGCCACATCTTTCATCATCTGTCCTACCCCCGACAAAGCTCCCCGTCATCATCCACTCTCCGGCGGCTTCTGGTACGATCCGGCCAGGCCAAGTTCCGACCCCATCCACCGGGTGCTCCATGACCGCCGGGAACCCAGCCAATTGCGCGAGTCAAAATTACCGTCGGCCGTTTGTGATTGGCCGGCGGGATTTCCTCTTTCCAGACCTGCACTTTGCAAGGGTGGGCCAAATTTCTGGTCGCTTTCGCTTTGCTTTGCTTTGCTGTGATTTTCTTTGCTTTGCTGGGATTCCACATGCAATGGAGCACGTCGTCTTGCAGCCAAAACTCTAGGAGACAGAAAGAAGCAAAAACCCGCTACCCGCTGCAGTTCCCTTCCAAGAGATGTTCTGCCGGGGGCCGTCCCAAGTACGAATACGCTTCCCGCCCTCCACCGGCTCCGTGGCACGGCACACACCGTCATTTCCAACGGCGGGTTGCCATCTAATGTCGGCCGGACATGATGGTTCCGAGGCAACACAGACACTGAACCCATTCCGAGCCGCTCTGATTCCATTAGGCTTAGTTATATCCGAAATCTGGCCATGAATTGATCCGTCGACAACAGCCATTGTTCCGCACCGTCAACAACCTCATGCCGAATTTCACGACGACGACGAGATCTCCCCCGCATCTCGCCAGAGATAAGGTACTGTACGTACACTAAAACACGGACTTGTTCTCCGTGGTCACCGCGCACTCCGCCCGCGCGGGGTTCGTTTCGTCGGTTGGCGACCCAGGGAGGAAATTTCCTTTTTCAGACAAGCCAACCGAATGGCCTCGAGATATGGTGCACTCAAGGTGAATCAGCTTCGACTGGCAGCATACCCAATTCCCCGACACGTCGGCCCCTTCAAGGAACAATACCCGGACACCATGCCGACCCCGTCACTCCGTCACCCGCCGTCTCCGATTCCGAGGAACCCTCCTTTGGAACCGTTCCCCTCCGATCCATTACCAACCGTATCTACCAGGCTGCTCTTTTACCCCGCCTCCCACGGAATGCGCTAGGACCGCTGTCTGCATCTTGGTGAATGCATTTGGCTCTTCTCTTCCCCAGAGCTATGGCGTGTGCCCTGTAGAGGGAAGCCTGACCCTCTTTGGGTCAACAATACCGATTCCCGATTCCCGATTCCCGAGGTTTCCCATCTCGATGCCTCTCAAATCCTTTCCTCTTGGGGACTTGCATGCAAGATAGAGGCTCTCGATAACGCTTCTTGGTCAGCTGGTCTCTTGTCTGCGCAGCTGAGAACACATGTGGGAGTTAAAGAGCACCCCACTCTCGATGCCGTCTCCGTAGAGTTGAAAAAGACAGGATGAACTTGTCCTTCGATCTGTAGCAGAGTCTTGAGCTATCAAATGCTGGCTGGATGCTGCTCTCGTCCCCCACTTGCCGGACTATGATGAACATGACCGGCCGTGTATGACCGAGGCAGCCACCTGCGTCGTGTCAGGGCTGGTTGTGTGAGTCCCTACAAGATGAATGAGGTTCGGTGGTTGCATCCCATGCACGAGGCTTGCCGGGGCCAGTGGGAACGGCATAATGGCCCTCGGCAGAAACTCTGTACCTCGGGGTTGATTATCGAGATAATCAAAGCTCTCGTCATCCAATGGACCCGAGTGCGGAGTACAAGGAGTGCGTCAACGCCCCTCAAGTGCATTAAGCAGCAACATGCCGACGGGAATTACGGGCTTTCGGTGCCCGTTCCGATCTGAGTACATCCCGGTGGCTTTCTCCATGACCCCAAAGGTGACATGCAGCTAACAACTGCTGAAAATTCGTCCTTTACGCTTGTCTTTGAGATGCTGCATCTCCAAATCTATGTCTCAAATCCACGCCGTAGCCAGATACGGAACAAGAAAAAACAACAATACGCAGTCTATCGCCTCGAGCTTCCGCCACCAATGTCCTGGCCCAGTCGGTAGCTCGTTACACGATCCCACTCAATCTTCTGTCTCGTCACGGGCAGCTGTCGTCGCAGACCCTTAAATGCACCCTCACTCAGGCTTACGAATCCCTTGTTCAGCTCCTCCTGGTACTTCTTCTCCGTCGACGAGATCTCCTTGACAATGCCCGCGCCCGAGCCCGAGGGGACTGAGCCAGAAACGGGCTTGTTGGTCAGGAGTCGTACGTTTCCGTCCTCGTAGTAGTGCACGTCAACCTTGAGGGAGCCCTCAAGGGCTCCAGAAGAAGGGTTGAAGAGGTAAAGCGATCTCCAGCGTCCGTTCCTACCAAGTGTTAGTCTATGCGAGTGCATGTATGAAGTATACCGGCCTACCAGAAGTTGTTGGGGCTGTATTTGTTTCCCACGATAATAATGGCAATCTGCGAATCCGACTCAATGGGGTAGACACCGTACGCGGCATTAGAAAAGTGCTCGCTCACGTAGGCGCCAAGGCCCTTGAGTGTAGACTTCCTGTCGATCTCATTAGCCTTTGCTGTTACGTCCTCTCGAGCGCCAGCACTTACACGAGCTCAGCCTGAGGACCCTCCAACACATGGCTTTGCACGGCACTGGCTTTCTATCCTCCCGTCAGCATCATTGGCCGGATTGGGTGGTCGTTCCGAGCATACCTGCGTCGCATGGTCGAAGGCGAAGCTGGAGGAGCTCTCGACATCGTAGTATCGGCCGTCCCCAAGCGAGTTATGGGAGCTGATAATAACCTGTCCCCATTGTCTGAGCTTGCCGACTTTCCAATATCATAGACTTTAAAAACCCACCGGTTGGCTGCTGCCGGGCAGCTTCACCGTAATAAACTGCTCCTCATTGTACTTCTCGAATGCGGGCGCGAGGTCGGAGATGATGTCGGGGGAGGAGATGGTAAGAGCCTTGATGTCTGCCAGCTTCGCGTCAATGCACATATTGCTTGATGATGGCGACCCAAGGGAGTAATACCTGCGACAACGTCGGCCAGCTATCTTGGCTGTTAGCTGATGACATGACGTGGAGCTCAGTGGGAGCGGGGAAAGGAAGCAGTACCTCTCCAGGAGGGGCGCCCTCGACGAAGGCTGAGACGGTCTCGATCTCCGACATGATGCGGAAAGCTGAATGCGCAAGTGAAGAAGGTCAGGAGGAGGGCGGTGGGAAGTGACGGCGATGGCGTGGAGTCTCAATGCAGCAGCGAGTTCTGAGGCACAAGCCCGCAAGAGGAAACGGGAGGCGGGGCAGAGCTTGGGTGGGGCATGATGAGGTGGGCACCTGTGTTAGTCGAGTACAAGCCCAATGCACTGGAGCTTGACGTCAGACAAGTACCCTCTTATTACTATCTTCATACTCTAAAGAGATGTAATGCTCCGAGGTTTTTGGTCTACAAAGCTCTGGCTGGACTATTTTCCCAAGTATTCTTTGAACCATGGGTCTTTGGACAAAGTGATCAATCAGTTCTGGCCAATCGGCTGCTCTCCATGCCCATCATCACATCATCCCTACCTCGCCCTCGGCTCAGTAGTCGAGGACCCTCTTGATGTTGTCATAGATTCCTGGACGAAAACGTTAGAGAATGCGATAGTAGGGGATCCCATGAATTACTCACTTGCAACATCAGGAAGATGAAACTTTTCAAAGATCAGCGGGTTGTGGATGCTCCATCCTGCGACACGAGCAACGGGAGCCTCCAGTCGCAGAAAGGTATCCGGGTCTTCTTGGATGGCGGCAGCAACTTCAGCGCCAATTCCCGCGTTAACCATGGCTTCGTGGACGACCATGACTCGTCCTGTCTTGCGGACGCTCTCAAACACTGTCTGCTTATCCCACGGATACACCGTCCGAAGGTCAATCAGCTCCACAGAGATGCCTAGGTCTTTCTCGGCTTGCTTGATAGCAGACTGGCATAGATACAGGGGCTGGCCGTAAGAGATGATTGTTACATCCTTGCCCTCCTTCAAGACCTCAGCCTTTGATAGAGGGAGCTCATATGCGCCTGTGGGAACCTGCTCAACGGCAGCGCGATATAGGATCTTGGGCTCCATGAAGACACATGGGTCATTGCTGCGGATTGCCGCCAGGAGGAGACCCTTGGCCTGAGCTGGAGACCGCGGCATGATAACTCTCAAGCCTGGAATATGGGTGAACAGACTTTCGGGCGACTGTGAGTGATAGAGGCCGCCATGGCCGACACCACCACAAGGCATCCTCACAGTCAAGCCGCCCACGCTTCGGCCACACGACCCATCACGATATCTGAACTTGGCGGCCTCGTTGACTAGTTGATCAAAGGCCGGATAGACATAGTCGGCGAATTGGATTTCGGCAATGGGCCGCATGCCCTCCGCAGCCAGGCCAATACCGAAGCCCATAATACCCTGCTCCGTCAGAGGAGTATTGAACACCCTGTCGGCGCCATGAGTATCTGCAAGTTTCATGGTGCACCTGAAAACGCCCCCAAAAGCCACATCTTCGCCAAAGACAACGACCGAATCGTCTTCGGCGAGGGCGATTCCCATGGCGTCGTTGATTGCCTGGAATAGATTCATCTTCTTGGTAGGGCCATTGCGGACGTCCTCGGGAAGCTCCTTGCTACTTAGAGCTGCCTGCGAGCTATGGGCAAGCAGAGGCGTCGTGGCGTAGTCGACGGGGAGGTTCAGCCTGGCGTTGGGAGGATGTGTCGAATAACACCGTCTTACGGAGGGAGGGATCCGGACGGTCGAGGTGCCAATGGCTGCTGGCGCCAGCGCCCTCTTCAACTGGTGGACGGCACGATGCTTCATGTCGGCTCTTTTCAGGTCAATTCACAGACGCGAAAGGGGAGGATGGACGGAGAGAAAGTCGCGGCGGACGGCATGGCGGTAGCAGCGTAGATAGACTATCCTAAAGGCTGATGCTTCCTCGGCGAAGGGTGATGTCAGGCTCCCGTCGGTTTGCGGCGGCCCGCGCGGTTGACGGCTTTCAGCGGCCACTGATAAGATTGTTGCCCGGTCGACAACGGAGCTACGCCGAGATCAGCCAAGACTGTCCCCAAACAGGAACCGGGCGCTGCGTCGTCATCGGATTCTGCAGCTAAAATCCCTTAAGAGCAGCCGTGGAATTTTGTCTCTCTGACGAGGGTTGCATTCAAGCCACCACTGTCCCAAGATGCCACCGAGAGAGTCATCGCGGCCGTCGCATCGACCGCGAGAACGAGACCGACAACGGAATGGACAGTCGTCGCGAAAGAATGCAAATCGAAAGAAGAAGTCGCAAGCTTCTCGGAGACCAGCCTCAGGGTCGGAGGACAGCCGAGATCGAGGCTCAAAGACATTATCGGTGGGTGCTCTAGCAGACCTCGACAGGGAGAATGCGCGCCAGAAGAAGCGAAGCGAAAGGGCCAGTCGGGGCACACGAGACGGGTCGCGAAGACCAGAACGAGCCATTCGCGATGAACAACGAAGAAGAGACCGAGATCCTGACAAGCCACGGGCGCATCGAAAAGAGAAGAAGCGAAGGGTGGTCAGCGGAGCGATCATGGAGGAGGGGAGGGCAAAAACTGAATTGAGAGGTGGCTGGGGAAGCATTGACAGTATGGAAGAGAAGGATTTTTACCATAGACAAAAGCCCAAGAAGAGCAAGAAGAAGCTTTGTGAGTGGCAATTGCTTGGTTAGCCAAGCGTTCTGCTAACATGAACATCAGGGATTGCTCTTGCTGCGAGCGTTGTCATCCTGATCATCATCATCGTGGTGGCAGTAGTTGTCAGCAACAAGAACAAGAACAAGGGAGGAGACGACGATGGTGACTCGGGAGAGTCAGACAGCGATACCTCGGGCCTGGATGGAATGGACCGCAAGGATATACCCGACAAGTGGAAGAACACATACCTCGACCCGTGGACGTGGCAAACAACAACCGACTTTAATGTCACTTTTACGGATGAGATGGTTGGAGACTTGCCTCTCATGGGGCTCTACGACGACTGGGACGACTCGGCCCGAGCCAACGATAAAGTACCACCGCTCAACAAAGCATGGGGTTCTTATGCTGATAAGCCTGCCCGAGGAGTGTGTATCGGAGGGTGGCTTTACTTGGAACCGTTTATCACACCATCTCTATTCAACTACGACTCTGACGAAGGCATTGTTGATGAATGGACATTATCAGAAAAGCTGGGCTCGGATGCAGGAAAGACATTGGAGGAGCACTACGCATCTTTCGTGACGGAGCAAACATTCAAGGACATTCAAGCGGCAGGACTCGACCACGTCCGAATTGGTTTCAACTACTGGGCTGTTCAGGTCTATGACGGAGATCCCTACGTGTTCCGCACCTCATGGCGGTATCTGTTGCGTGCTATCGAGTGGTGTCGCAAGTATGGACTGCGGGTCAACCTCGACTTGCACGGTATCCCAGGCAGTCAGAACGGCTGGAACCACAGTGGTAGATGGGGGTCCATCGGCTGGCTGAATGGGAACGATGGAGACGAGAACGCAAAGCGAGCCCTCGAGATCCACGACCGGTTGTCCAAGTTCTTCGCGCAGGACCGCTACAAGAACATCATTTCGCACTATGGAGTCGCTAACGAGCCTCGAATGACCTTCCTCAAGACGAGCGACGTGATCCAGTGGACGGAAGATGCGTACAAGATTATCCGCAAGAACGGTGTCAAAGCCCTTGTCGTGTTTGGTGACGGTTTTATGGGACTCGACAACTGGCAAGGCTTGATGACGGGCTACGATGATATGATCTTGGACGTCCATCAGTACGTCATCTTCAACGAGAACCAGATCGACTTTACGCACCAGAAGAAGGTCGAGTACGCCTGCGAGGGATGGACTGAGCAGGCCGAGCTGAGCATGGACCCCACCAGAGGCTACGGCCCAACCATCTTTGCCGAATGGTCGCAAGCGGACACGGATTGCGCCAAGTACCTCACCGGAGTAGGCTGGGGCAGTCGATGGGAGGGCACTTACGACACGGGCAACAAGAGCACGTCCATCCTGACGCCTCGATGTCCAACCAAGGACTCCAAGTGCTCGTGTGACAAGGCCAACGCTGATCCCGGCGACTGGAGCGACGAGTACAAGCAGTTCCTCAAGATGTTTGCCGAGGCGCAGATGCACAGCTTCGAGAAGGGCTGGGGCTGGTTCTACTGGACCTGGAAGACCGAGGACAACTACCAGTGGAGCTACGAGGCCGGACTGAAAGCGGGCGTTCTGCCGGAGAAGCCGTGGGACCGCGAATTCAACTGCGACACGGACGTTCCCGACTTTGAGAAGGAGGGGCTGCCAGAGTATTACTAGGGGGGCGATGTGAGAAACAGGCTTTGTGTGTATTCGTATATATGTTGGAGGATATACCGTTGCAAATGTGGGATCTGGTGTGGTTTGACTTTTGGCGTCAGGGTGTGTGCATGGGACGAGGATAAAGAGCGCGCATGTTTGGCCGATACACGAGGCCCTTATGAGTTGACTGATCGAATGCTTTTATGAATCGGATATACAGAGCTAGAGTTTAGATAGGCAAATGAGAGGCAGATCGAGCACAGGCTTCTGTCGTTGTCGGAGCGTGAAGATGGAGGATTTGGACAAAGCCGAGACAGCTGCGGAATGGAGCATGCCTTGTATCACAACACCAGGTAGTTCTGGGAATGGAAAAGGCGATAAAGGGGAAAATCATGGTCATCATCTCTTTGTGTAAATGCCAAACCCACCATGGCTCATCAAACTCCCAGACGCCAGATGATGCATATGTTTGCTTGCTTGCTTGCGCAGCGCTCTTTAGGCGTACATCATGTCGCCATCCTCTTCGTCGCTGTCCTCGACAATGGGGATCTCCTTCTTCTTGCCCATCTCCTCACGGCACATGGGACAGGACCCCTTGCTGCGCAGCCACGGACCAACACACTCGAGATCAAAGCGGTGGCGGCCCTTGCAAGGCAGCTCGACGACAAGGCACCACTCATCCTCGAGGTAGGGGATCTTGCAGATGGCGCAGTCGTCATCTTTGCTGAGCGTCTTGCGGCTCACACGGTCGAGGGTGTCGAGAAACTCCTGCGTGACGCCGCGCAAGCGGGTGGGCGGGTCGTGGATGTCCTGCTCGAGCGAGTTGATGAGGGTCTCGAGGAACTCGCGATTGTCGGCAGTGGGAGCGGTTGTCCGCAGGGTCTGCAGCTGGTCCTGGAGGAGGCGGAAGAGCGCGGCCGTGTCGACGGGGGTGGGCGTCGCATGGGGGTTGTGCTGCGGGGTCTGGTCGCCAGAGGGCTCGGCGAGCTGGTTGAGGAGGGAGAAGAACGAGGCCATGTCGACGCGGCGGCCGGTGCGTCTAGGCTCGGTGAACTTGACATTGTGCTCGACTGGGCGAGGCAAGACATGTTAGCAAGGGATTCTTGGGAGGTTGTGATGAGGGGGAGGGGTAAGTAAGAGTTACCTTCGTATTGGGTAGCCATTGTGAGCTATTGATTCCCAGAGGTGCTGAAATATTGTGTAAAATGTAGAGTTTGGGAGAGACAAGACAAGAGCCGTAGGCTGTACGGAGTATAGGATGGGCGCACGCAGGCGACAGGATGTCGTCGTGGACAGGGAGTGAGAGCTGCAGGCAGAGATGATGTCGCAAGTCAAAAGGAACCTAAGGGTGGGATGAAATCCGACAAGAGAGTCGAGTGGGGACGGGACCTGGGAAGCTTGAGCTTGGACCCCTGCTCTGCTCTGCTCTGCTGCCACCATCTTGGCGCCATCCCCGCTGGGCTACAGTGCCTGGTACCTACCCAGCCCCAGCTAAGAGATACAGATTGAATGCTGACAGCTTCACTTACACGCACGGCAGTTTGCAGACGACAACTCCATCATAGCACCCGGCATGTCTCGAGACACATTAACCCACTAAACTCAATTCAACCGCGTGGATATACAAGTTTGCCGTCTTATAACGGCCATGTCACATGCCAACGTAGCTGGCTGAGACCAGCCATTGCACCGCTGAAGTGGGCTCATGGATGGGACCTTGTCTCATAACGTCACCACTCCGAAAGTCCGCTCCGCTAGACTTGCAGTGTCTTTTGCTTCTCTGCTGTTTTAGGTCTATTCTCGCCGGCCCATATAAACCAGGATCCCTCTCCATTTTCCGGCTTGTCTCTGTCACTTGCAATTCCAAACTTGATACCCCCCACCTGTCACTCTTAAATTTGATACCCCAGACAAGACTTTGCAAGCGATTGACCTTCTCCTAAACAACCAACTTCGCCTTCAGACCCGGTTCAATCGCATTTCTTCCCCAATCGACACAACGATACATCATGACAACTCCCTCCGCCGCCATCATCGGCTCTACCGGCCTCGTCGGCTCCAACATCCTGTCCACCCTCCTCACCGTCGAAACCCACAAACCCGTTCACACCATCACTCGGCGTGCCCCGAAGAGCACATCCCCTCACCTCAACGCCATCATCGACACCGACACGACCAAATGGGCAAGCATCCTATCAGCCATCACGCCCACCCCGGCCGTCGTCTTCTCGGCCCTCGGCACCACCCGCGCTGCCGCTGGCGGTCTCGCCAACCAGTGGAAGATTGACCACGACCTCAACGTCGAGCTAGTAAAGGCAGCAAAGGCGGCCGGGACACGCACCTTTGTCTTCATCTCGAGCGGCGGTACACGAGGGTTCCCCACCAACATGTCTCCGTACGGCAAGATGAAGAACGGCGTCGAGGACGCCATCAAGGAGCAGGACTTTGAGCAGGCCGTGATTCTCAAGCCGGGTGTCATCTTTGGACAGAGGGAAGACAGCCGCTTGGCCGAGGGCCTTGCCCGGGGAGTCATTCGCGGCGTCGGTTATCTCAGCGCTGCAATCCGGGATACCATGGGGCACGACGCCGACGTGATTGCAAGGGCGGCCGTGAGGGCGACGCAGCTGGCCGATGAGGGCAAGGCTCCCAGCAAGTACTGGGTTGTCGAGGGGCCTGAGATTGTCAAGCTGGGCAAGACAGAGTGGCCCGGTGAGGCGACGGCTGATGCGACAAAGGCAGAGGCACTGTGAGTCCTGTATCGTGCGACGTGCTGAAAATCACGCCTGTTGCAGTCGTTCTCTCATTATGCTCAGTTTTCATTTGGCCAAATTCCGTGGCACAATGTCTTGGTCCTTGCGGACTGTGATATTCACCACCGCAGCATCCTCCTATAGCATGCTGCTCTATGTTGTCCAAATCTCACACCAAGGATTCACCTGTATGCTGTGCTGCAAATGCGCAGAAGTAATTTATGGTGTACTCATCATCTCGGCCTCCAACCGCATCAGGAGAGGCGAATGTCACTCGTTCTGGGGAGGCTTTTATCGCAAGAATTGCGCAAGAAAGGCTAGAGTTTGCGAATAGTACAGGAGGCTAGTGGGCTAAGACTTGAAGTAATAGTAAACCCGAGAGTCGATACAAGGAATATGTATGAATTACTCGTCTCTCGCTTCAATGCATATGCCGACATACCTGACTGAGCATGTAGTAACTGAGACATTATGACTTGCTGTTGCTTCCCTAGTCGAGTCAGCTTCTTAGAACCGTGCCGTCCTCTATCGAAGACTAGTATCTGAATTCTTACAAAGCAATTGAGGCTTGCTGCTCCACAGGTCAAGAAACGTATATATCTCGCTCCCCGGTGTGGACTTGTAACTATCCAGCATATCCTCTACCTCGTTAGAAGATCTAAACTAGCCAGTTTATACAGTAAGCTGCATAGTCCTAGAGTAAGCAACGGCAACAATTCTCCGAATCCCTATCGCGCCTCGGCGTCCCAGGCCCTTGGACCTGTTTTTCTGCCCCGCGCCGTGCCCCACCATCCCACCTCATTCATCTCATCATCCCTCCCCTCCTCTGCTCCGATAACGACCGTAGCCTTCTACCAAGTTCTCACTCACTTACTCACCTTTCACCCGCAATTTCTGACACAAACTCAGTCCTGGTAAGACTAAGCAAGTTCACGACCAGTCGCAAGAGAGAAAACTCACATGCTTCCCAGTTTTTGTACTCGGGTCGGCCTTACGTGAGAGCCCAACTCAACCGTTGTGACCAACACCACCGCAGGCTGTACAACTCTCTCTTCACACGCCCTTGGATCAAGCAAACCCAATAATCATGTCCTCTCGTCCCTCCATCGTCGGCTCCGACGCCGGGCCCGAGGCACCCTACCCGCTTCACATGGAGGGCAGCGTCATCTCTGGCTTCGGCCGCGGCTCCAAAGAGGTACGTCCTCGGTTGACTCGTTCCTGAATATATGCGAATGCCAAGATATTCACAACCTCTCAGCTCGGCATACCAACCGCCAACCTCCCCGTGGACGCCTCCCTCACCCCCTGGATCTCCGACATGCCCTCGGGTGTTTACTTTGGCTACGCGTCCCTCGCTCTGCCCGATACTCACCCAGACTCCCCCTCCAGCTCGTCAACCAACGACAAGCCCAGCAACAATGAAGCCGCTCTCCTCGCCTCGGCCCCCCAGAGCAACCCCCCCTTCACAATCTTCCCCATGGTCATGTCCATCGGCTACAATCCCTTTTACAAGAACACTGTCCGTAGTGCAGAGGTCCACGTCCTCCACAAGTTCACCGCCGACTTTTACGACGTGCCTATGCGCCTTCTCATTCTCGGCTTCATCCGCGAGGAGAAGGACTACAAGAGCCTTGATGCTCTCATCCAAGACATCAACTTTGACTGCGAAGTCGCAAAGAACAGTCTTGCTAGGGAGGCCTGGGCACCCGCCAACGGGCGTGTCATCGGGGGTGCCGATGTCAGTGGCAAGCTGGACGCCCAGTGGCTAGTTCGGGAGGCCTAAGTGAGAAAAGAAGGAAAAGAAAAGGAAGCTAGATAGACAGGATATGATACGGTTCAATGAATGAGGCAAAAAGATGCACAGGAGTTTTGGATAAATGGATCATAGAAGACAACAAGTCTTGCAACACCACGTTTGTTTCTTATTTCGCGTCTCCTAATCACTACGCGGGTATCGTGCAAAAACCTTCCATCCCTCCACCGCCACCCAAGAACACCGGCATTAAACCATGTACATGAAACTGCATCATGACTAGTCTCCCATCTAGGGGCATATGCTCTGGTCTCTTTCTGCGAGGCCCCTCCCTCAAGGCCAAAGAAGAGTGCTTATTCTCATTGAAAAGAACATCCCGTCGTGCACAAAGTAAAGGGAGAATGAACGTATCAACAAGGTCCGCCAGCAGCCTGCTTCGCTAAACTGCGAGCTGCTGGGGTCCTTGGTCTGGTAAATAGCGTGGCAAAAACTGCATATTCGTTAGCCAGCGATCCTCGAACATCATTCAGGCTGAGGCCACTCACGTTCATGATAATCATCATGGGAATGTCAAACACGTCCCGCTTGATGGTCCAGCAGTAAGTGCATTCCACCTTGCCATCCTTTTCAATCCTCGAGATGCCGTGCTCGCCATCGATCCGAGTAACTCGACTGCTCAGAATGCCTGGCTGCGTATCTTTCTGAGCACCCAGCTCTGGTTTCGTGTCTAGGCTCTGCGGTGTTCGATACTTGTTGAGTCGGCAACTCCGCTGCACTTTACCTCGGCTGTCTTCGAATGCCAATTGTGAATAGTCCTGATAGAACTCCACAACACTGTCATCATCCAGCAGTTCACCCAGGAACACGGGCTGAGGCCGACCATTGCCGGTGTCGAGCGTCGCTTTCTGAGGCCGCGGGGTCATTTCGCCCTGGGTATTCGTATCCGGTGTATTCGATCCATTAGTCGACCGGCCGTAAACATTGATGTTTAGATTGGGCTCCTTTCCTAGCAGGACGTCCTTCGTCCATCCAGTCAGCGCTGTGAATTCCTTATTAACGGCAGCAACTTCGCCAGATCTTCGACAGACGATGGTCGGTGCACAGCAGTGCTGGAGAAAATCGTCGTACTCGACCAGTGTCCGCTGGAAGCACTTTTCCATGAATACGAGGTCTTGTCGGGTCAAGTCCTTGGTGCACGAGATAAACGACGGTCGGATCTCGCCGAGCGCTTTGGCGATTCTCAGCAGCTTATTGCTGGGCAGGCGATTTCGCAAGACGGCCACCATGTTGTGGAATCCGGTCGTGTAAGGATACGGCTCCTTGACGCTCTCGTAAATCGCGGCTGCGTCTCGCTGTCTTTTGCCAAGGATCGATTTGGGGCTAGCCTTGGGGTGCTTCGGCCCGCGTCGCGACGCTGCCGGGACGGTTGGAATACCAGCAAAGTTATGGTTTGGTGAACCGTCCATACCCGCAACTGAATGCGGGCTTGCTGTCGTGTCCGTACTTGGGCTGGCAAGGCTCGTAGGCCCAGCTGCAATGGCATAAGCATGGGGTAGTCCGTGCTGGAGGTTTCCCTGGGCATATAGAGATTGGTTGTTTTGGTCCATACCCGAGAAGTCGGCCCCCAACATGGGATGATCATAGCCGGAAGCATTGCCGTTTCCAAACAGAGCAACATAGTTGGCTTCTGTCGTGGGAGTTTGTGACATGGAATTCTCCCGGGGAGGCGTCTCAGCGCCAAGTGCCATCTTGTTGAGGATACCAAACTCCCAACCGGCATACTGACTACCAAAGTTGAGACCTTCAAGATCAAAGTTGTACAGGGCAGGGTTACTGGGGTCAAACAGGGCATTGAAGTCCATGTTACCTGCAGGGGGTATCATGTTATTCATCTGTGGGTGGGTATTGTTGATCGGGGCCTGGAAGGACGTCGGAGACGTTTGAGGGTTGAAGGGCAGGCCGTCGATGCCAACGGGAGTCTGGGCGCCAGCCGAATAGACTGGTAAGGACGCAGTGCTCCCCTGAGAGAAGAAGTTGCTGCCCGTTGTAGACAAGTTATCCGACTGACTCGAATTTTGACGGTGGCCGTTGGTTCGTGACGGTGTGGGATTGGGGTTGTAATTGGGGCCGAGAACAGGTCGAAGGGCCTCCGGAGGAGCATCATGAAGGTATTTAGCCTTCTTGCGGACGCCATCCTGGCAGGCGTCGGCGAGGCCGCGCTTAATGCACCTCTGGCATGGTCTTTCATCTCCTAGGGGAAGATGTCAGTCTGAAACCTTCTCCTTGGGTGTTAAGCATGACGATCTCAACCGTAACCCTGCCTCTCACTTGATAGTGAGAAGATAAAAGGGTGAGCAAGCAGAGGAGCAGCCGGAACGCTCATAACTGATGTGCTAAGGGCCATACTTCACGGGGGGAAGGAAAGAGAGCCCGCATCATGATAAACGACCATACGAAGGCATGATGCCAGCATCATGGTCGCAAGAGGACTTACCACAAGTCAGATGAGCCCTTTGACACGCAAAGCACGCCCGCCGCGCCTTTTTCCTTCTGGGGCGCAGGGGGTCCTTGGGGTCGTACTTCTTCTTGACCTCGGTGGTGCTGTCGGTGGTGCTCTGCTCGGTCATTTTCTCGTCGTCCTTGAGAAAAGTCTCCGTCTCGTCCTCGTTCTCAGACATGACATCTGAGACCTCAGCACCGTTCTCCTCCATCTCGTGCGGCATGGTGTCTTAGGTTTATATACAAGGCCTGGCACCGACGCAAGATACTGCGACGGCTGGAATATCCTCCTTTCAGCTAGTCGGACCTGGGGCTACCTTGGATCGGCGCACAAGAAAGCGGCCCGGATATGCAGGCTCCGAATCCCCAGAAACCTTTTTCTGTTTGTCTTGCTCTCTCTCCCTTTCTCTCTTGTCCCCCTTCCAAATACCACTGCGGAACCACACTTATTCAAGCCTCCGTGGCACAGCCAAGCAGGGACAAGACCGTCGTCGAATTGGAGTCGCGATGTGCGCTGTTCACAAGGACAACAAACCCCCACGGTGGCGTGGAAATGCGCGCAGGATTTCCCCTGGATCGTCGTTGAAGCTGGCGCTGGCGCGTGCAATGTAGGTGAGATGTAAGATTGAGAACAACCCAGTCCGGGCGGCTGCGGTGATCTATGGGCGTTGGGCGCGAACGAGGCCAGAGGGCTGTGTGCAGCCGTGAATATGTGAGCAAAGGCTTGGCCGGGAGGGGACCGAAATTAGTCGGTCGAGCTCGTATTCTGGTTGGGGGTGTGCTCGGATGAGGCCCAATCGAGTCCCTAAATATGGTGCGCAAAGAGGCGTTCCCGTACGACGTATGAGCAGTCAAGAGCAAGTCGCAGGCGTCGTGAGGCTGCGTGTGTCGTCACCGAACAAGGCGGAAGAGGTGGAAGAGTCACGGCTCTGATTCGACGGACGCAGGGACAGTCGATGATCGCCGGTTACAAGGACACTCGGGGAGAGGCAGAAACGGACTTTTAGAGGGCGGCGCAAAGCGACACGACGAGAGACAGCGACACGGGCGAGGAGATGGCGACAGGGACAGGACGACGATGACGGAGGGGGGGAGAAAGAATAGGATGCAGCTACCCGAGGGCCATGAGGGTTGGCTGCACCCGGCACCGGCCAATCTAGCAACAACGCGCACTACAGCAGCGCACACGGCGTCGGCGACCGTAGCAACAGGCTGTGGTGACAGCGTAGCGTTGTGCAGAGATGAGGCATGCGAACCAGGCGCGGCGCGGGGGAGGGAGGAGCGCGGACAGCGCGGAGGAGGCGGATCGCGAATGCGAAGAGGCAGCGTGGAAGATGTAGGATAAGAAATAAAGGATGGGGAAGGGGAAGGGGAAGGGAAGGGAGACGAAGACGAGGATAAATCGGGCGAGGCAATTCGCAAAATAAATCGTCAGCGGTCAATGGCCGATTCGAGCTCAGCCAGAGGTCAGAGAGGTCAGGCGACAACCCAGGCGGTGGGATATGGTGGTTGGTGGATGGGCACAGGCGCCACAAGCAGGACAGGGCAGGCAGTTTAGTTGGGCATGCGCTGTCGCTGTCGCTGTCGCTGTGCCTGTGTGTGCTAGGGATCCCAGAAGTCGAGCAGGTGGATTGCAGACGTCGACAGTGGGAGTGAGGGAATGAATGCGGATTAGGGGATATGGATATAGGCCAGGCCAGGTTAAAGGATGGATGTGGATGTGGATGTGGAGGGAGAAGAATTGCGGGTAAAAGGTGGTCCTGCCTCTGTCAATGCCAATGTTCCAACCCAAGGTCAGCGCCAGAGCCAACACCTCTCAGATCGTGAGCATGATCAAGTCATTGAAAAGCAAAGACGAGACGAGACGAGGGAGGGCGTGCAAGTGGCAGCCAGCAACCCAGGCCGGCCCAGCTTGTGCGGATTGTGGGAGGTCCTGTTGGGGAAAGGCGTTGGTGATGACAGAATTTAGCACAGAAAAAGACCACCCCAGAATTGGCAACGCGACTGTGCGGCGCAGCAACTGATGAACCGGCGGAGGTCCAAATACGATGGACGTGATGACACCGGTAGGGCAAGGCAAGAGGCTCACACAGGGTGGCCTAGGTATTTTTTCCCCTGTTGATTCCTACAGGAGGATCCAAGAGCACGTCGCAGGGCATAGCCGCACTCACACATGCTGCAACCCCCTGGACGGCATAGACAGTCCTCCACCACAGGGCATGGGTATCAGCGGCAATCTGACTCGACTGACTGATGATGTGTTAGCAGCATCGAATTAGCACTCGAGCTCTGTGCACAATCATGAAGAAATCGACAAGAAATCAATCCAGCGCCTCCCTACCAAGTGGATTTAATAGACTAATATGACTGATACTTGTGGACTGGTTTATGCCTCATCAAACCGAAGGTCCCAATTGGAACTTGGCACCGGGGGGCTTACACAGCACACACAAGTCAAACTTTTGACTGCGGGGTTTTCTTGTGGAGATGATGGCCCGCGCCGGGGGAAACTGGCCGCTGTCCATTGGCCCGATGATGGCTTCACAAGGTTGCTTGTACCTGAGACTTGATCACGTCTTGGACATTTGCTTTCCCGAGACCTCGGGCCAGGAGCCGAACAACCCTCACAATGGCTCTAAGAGCGCCGAGGTTTGAGTCCGTAACGGCCCTACCTCAAGTACAGACTACCTACCCAACCTGATGACGACCCCAGAAACAGCCTGCCCGTCCAGCTTCAGCTTGGACAAGGGCCCAGGAGTCTGGAGGTCCCGCTGAGCCGCCAGAACGAATCCATTGATCCATCCACCATCCACCATCCAACTCCCAACCACCCGCCATCGACTTCATTCCCAGGCCCCCGCTCACTTTGGCCCAACTAGCCTCTGGGCGACTGCGCCGTGGATCGTGGACAGGGAATAAGAGAGGACTGGGCCTGGATCTGGACCCGCGACGCCTGGATAGAAAAAGAAATGCCCGTTCCCCCCGGGTGATCAATTAACAAAAAGATGGCTATTGAGAGGATCAAGACTGAACCGTTTTGAGCCCAGGCTCAAGCACCGCTCAACGTCGCCAGCCACCAAGCTCTTCCGCTCTTTTTTCAGCAAACCTAGAAACTAGCAAAACGTTGAAGCGGAAAGCAACAGAATCAATCCCTAGTTCCAATGTGGTGATTCGTACCTCGTCGGTGACCGGGGGGGCTCTCTAGTGTCGTGCGACAGCAGCGCCGTTGCGACAAGGCGCGGCGTCGGGCTGATGTTGGATAACTCGACGACAGATGATCCCTGACACAGACCTGCAAAGCTTTTGCGAGACGATATAACAAGACGCGGCTGACTTCTGCTGTAGAGCTACTGACACAGCTACGCTGGTTGAGCTCATCATGCATGGTTCTACATACAGACAAGACAAGACAACATGTAGATCATACGCCTCGCCTGCCATCTGCTCCCCGGCAGAGACCCAACATCAGACCTCACCTCACCACGGCCTAAAGCAAAAAAGCGCCGCCAGCAGCCCCGGCATCCACCGTCGATAGGCCGGTGTGGGCGCCGGTGGGCGGAGTCCCAAGGTAAGGTACCCGAAACCCGCCCAGGAGGATGGAGGACAAGAAGAAGAAAAATAGATCCATCGACGAGGCCTGCCTTGTTGAGACACACACGTACGTACATTGTACATACGTACGCGCACCATTGCACACATGCGTGACAGTGACAGGGATGTGGGAAAGGTGAGATGACGGCCGGCGCGGTCGAGTGTACGTACAGTTTCCATTAATCACACTTGTCTTGTCTGTAATAGTTTGCGTACAGCAACACCTACTGCACTTGGCGGTGTTTTGGCCGACGATCCAATAGATTAGTTGGGCAGTCTAATAACTATGTGTGAGAGCAAGAGAGAAGCCGGCCAGCCGGAGACATGGACGCGGGAGGGGACCAGATACCGAGCCCGGATGCCGGAGGCGGAGGCGGAGGCGGAAGACCGCCGAATGTGGTCGCCTCTGTCTCCTGTTTGTTGCTGCAAGGTGAGTGCACAAGCCGGTGTGTTGTAGCTAGCTATGTGAGCAGTCAGGGTTGTCTATTGGACCCCCTTCTCTTGGATTTCAGGGTCTTTGGCCATCATGGTCGCTGTCCGCCGTTTCCCGTCGGTGGCCGAGGCCTACCGGCTCCTCACCGGGCCCGGGCTGCCTAGGTATCTTAGCCATCAATCATTCATCGATGGGAATGTGTCTGCTGTATCTCGCGTCATCTTCACCCCCAGGTATGTGTGCCCCTCGGGCGAGCAGCCAATCAGTCGGCCGTGGTCTGCCAATCTCAGTCAATTGCGCGCGAAGCAAAATGTCGGCGGCATCATGTGCGTCTGAGATGGCACTCGTGCCTGATTATCAGTAAGAAGCCGGTCAATTGATGAGACATGACCCGGGCCGCTCCCTTGGCACATAGTCGAGGAATTACAATTACAGTCCACCTTGTGCACCCCAAATTTCAATTGGCCATTTTGAGCAATCCCTGACTATGGCCGAGAGGGGGATGATGAAGCATCATGATTAGGACAAGGCCCATCATGGGAGCCGCTTCATCCTCAGATTCAGCTTTACTTCCACTACTAGTCCGGTCACGTCAGGGATCCTTGACAGCACATGTCAGCGGCCCATCTACTTTCTTTTTCGCCCCTCTTGATCCACGTTTCGCCCTTCTCGTCACATTGTTTTCGGCAGCCTTTGCTTTTTACTGCCTCTTCTTCTTCCTTTGCCTGTCGGCGTGCGGCTGTGGCCTGCATGACAGCGGCGGCGGCCAGCGTCGAGCGAAATTGCACATGGATCCCATGAGCTGCATCGTCCCTCTCTGTCTAGTCAGTTTCGCACATGCTGGGCCGCCTCTCCATCGTGGAGGCGTGCGTGCTCCCCTCTGGTTGGAGCCGCCCGTCGAGAGGGCTCCATGTCGTTGGTCCAAGAACCTGGAGTTGAGGTTGCGATAACCGAGGATTGCAGTATGGGGCTCGTCGATTTCTCGAGGCTCTGGGACACCCTTGTCGATCTCGACGGCAGTTTTCCCACCCTCGTCGTGGTTGGTCTGTTTTGCGCCTCTTTGGATTGTGAACCGCAGTCTCAGGCCCCGTCAGCCTGCGTTTGGAGCTTGGATGGAGAGCCCCAGACAAGGGTCCTGTTGTTCAGGTTACACGCGTTGTGCCTGGAGGAAGCATTTGCCATAACCAAGTCCAACTCCATCCGCCACTTGTATTTCGCGCCAACGAGGCTCTCGCGATTCCATCTAGCGGCGCCGGCAAGACATGGGATCCCTCATTACCGCCGTAGCCAACCACGGTGCATGCCAAGTTCTAGACCCAAATCATGTTGGCTCTCTTGAAACTTCAGGCTTGCCCAGATCATCATGGCCGAGTCTCATGTACAAAGCATGTCATAAGCTGTCAATTGGCCAAGCTGTAAGCTGCGGTGCTGTATCGGTGACAAGACTGTTCATCTTTGCGCATGGAATATGCGTCCATGGCACGTATACACGCGTTACTGGCCTGCTGCTCCAAGCCATTGACCAACGATGGATGCATGGCGGCGGCAGCGGTCCTATGCCGCAGTCCACAGGATAGTAGTTGTGGGCGTATTCTCCGCTGCGCGTACACATATACCTACATGCGCATTACATTACATCTGCCTGCCTTCATGTCTCTCCTTCTGCCATGGGCGGCAGCACATCTACACGACAAAGAAGCAAGGGCAAGACAAAAAAAGCAAGGCCCGATGGTCCTCGGCTCAGAGACGTCCCCTCCCCCTCCCTCTCCATCTCCCCGGATTTCTTCCATGCAGATCGTCCGTCTCAGGCAAGATACGGCGGCAGGCTCGCCAGCCGAGGCCAGATGTGAGATCGATCGCTAGCCAATTTGCTTCTGCTTGTCTCTCGATAGCTGTTCTTGTTTCTCCGGTTTCAAGTCAATGCCGAGACATGTGCTCGAGTTTCCGCTCATCCTTGGAACTTTGTTCTTTTGTCTCTGTCTCTGTCTCTGTTTGTCTCTCGCACTCCCGTCTCACATCCCATCCCATCCAGACCAGCACCCGCTGTCAATTGTCCGACCCCCACATTGGCCGGGCGGGTCTCTTGTTGAAGATGATCAAAGCCAAGCTTGCTTTTTGCTCGTCTTGCCTTGCTGCATTTCCTAGATTGCATATGCCCCTCTGACGATTTATTACTATCCCTAACAGCCGCGCGAGCCCTCTTTCACAGTTGTCACAGAGTTCCGCAAGCCCTAGGTAATTGCTGTCCATCCAAATTTCCAGTAGGCAATTTATTACTCCTGTATCCATAGTGCACCCCGCTATGTATGCAAGAAATCCAGCAGAAACGCCCAATGTCCAGCCCCACGCCGTACAACCCACCCTGCTGCCGGCTCAACTCAGCTAGCCGCTTCTCAGCAGGCAAACCTCTCCATTATGTTAATCCCGATAGCTCTGGTGAACAAGGCTGGAGACTCAGACCGCATCCTGCCGCTGTCCGCTGTGCACCGGGGCTGTGGTGCCTTATCCGGGGCTGCGGCGGCCTCGTACTTGATAGTCGCTTGACTTGTATGCGTAGTATACACAGGGGAGAGGCGCAACGGTGAGGAGTTGCATGACAGCAGTATCGCGTCTTGCTTGTCGTAACCCCCAAGCTCATCACTGTCTCTCCTTGGCGCTACTCCTGCATCTGCTCACATACCCCAGATGCCGTGCCTCAGAGCCGCCGACGGTACACTCCAAAATGGAGCAACCTAAGAAGTAGCAAAGCGACTCTTGGCCCTGATCCTCTTCCCGTATCGGAAAAAGATGTACGGGAAGGGCATCATGGCCACGGTAAGGAAGGCCAGCAGCGACGAGGCCCAATGGTAGTTGAGCTTCTCATACATCTGGTTACCGAAGAGGGGGAAAGCCGCTGAAACACTCGGTAGTTAGCATCGGTTCCATCCCATGTCATCCAGACTCTCTCCGTCTCCTTGTCTTCCTCTCGTCCTCTCATCCATCCCAACAAAACCCTTGACGCCTCCGACTTCCCCGGCGCCCACAGCACAGGCCCGAGGCGGCCCACACTCCGGAACTGGGGAGGATGCAGACGGCCACCGGCGGCGGTGAAGGAGATGAGATGAGATGAGAAAACAAAGCAAAGCAAAGCAAAAGAGACAAGGGCGCGGAATGGAAAAGACTTGGGAAAACTCACCAGCAAAGGCGCAGCGCACGAATGCATTGGCGGCCAGGGCGCTCGCGGCGTACTGCGGATACGCATCCACCTATCTCATGGCGTCAGCACTGTCTCTTGTCTGGCACGAGCTCCTTGTCATGAAAACACTCCCAGCCTTCTGGGTTACCCAAGGAGTGGTGGCTTGCGGTGAGTCGTCTGTGCTTGTGTGACGGCTAACTCACCAGAAATGTAAAGATTCCGCTGAAGACGAGCAGTGTTCTAATCATGCGGTTAGCCGCAGTTCGTCCTGCGCAGCGTAAGGGGGATACGAGATCAAATGGCATGACCAAGCCGTGACTAAAGAAAGGCTCGGGGCGCAAGGGGCATGAATCCGTGAGTCTGGTTCTTGTCTCAGGCTGGGGGCACAATGTTGGCCTCCACAACCAAGTCTTGTAACCGCGAGACTCGAGGGTTGGTTGAGCAAGACTCATAAGGTTGATGGCCTAGGTGTTGCTCCGAGATTCATGCCGCTTGGACGCCTGCCAGTGTTCTATTCTTGTAGTTTCATACGAGTTGACTTACCCTGCTCCAAAGATGGCTGCCCCAATGATGGGCACAATCCAGTGCACCCAGGGATAGCAAGACCAGCCGAACATGAAGATGCCGGCAGGCACCAAGACAGAGCCTAGGATCGCAGGAGGCAGCCGGAACTCGGGCTCGCTGCTGCCTTCAATGCCCGTCTCCTCGCTCAGTCGACGAATGAGGTTGCTTCGGATACGGTGCCATACGGGGTCAAGAGCGGCGGCAAGGACCATTCCGACAAGAATACCAAGGAAGGTAAGGCCAATCTGCCACAGGTTAAAGCCATAGACTTGCCTAAAGACGAGAGGGAAGGCTCCGAAGAAGAGATATAGGATGCCGAGCAAGATGGCTGAAAAGATGCACAGGTTGAGGCACATGGGCTCAAAGATGAGGAGCTGGAAGGGGCGGAGAAGTGAGCGTCCAACGGCGCTGATGACCGACTTTTGAACCTTCTCGTTTGGAGCCTGCCATCGCTCGTCTCCTGTTTCTTTCCGGGTCTGTCTCGCCTTGTTCCTGATCAAGATTGGATCTAGTTACTCCAAGTTAGTTGGAAACCACATCTCCATATTCACACAACTCTAACACTTACGATAGGTCTCTGGGACAAGGAACACAATCGCCAACAGTAAACCAAATCCCCAGATTAGAAGGACATAGTATGTCCATCTCCAGTCAGTGTTATAATTGATGAAACCACCAATCAGAGGTCCAATGGATGGACCGATGAAGGGGGCGATCGAGAACATCAACATGGGCCCTTGCAACTCGTGCTTTGCAAACAGATCGCCGACCGTACCACCAGACACAGCAAGGAACGCGCTTCCCGAGAAGCCATCAAGGAATCGACCGACAAGCATGGTGGCGATATTCTTGGCCACTGCCTGAGGGATGATCCAGATGACATACATGGACCATGAAACCAGGTAGATGGGTCGTCGGCCATAGAACTCGCTCAAGGGGCTAAGGAACATAGGGCCCAAGGCAATTCCCAGTACAAAGAATGAAAGGCCTAGAGTTGAAACGATGCGCGAGTTGCCAAACTCGGCTTCCATCTGAGCATACGTCGACGTGTAGATGGAACTGGCAGCCGTTCTGCCCCATACTGTCAGTAACATGTTTCCTCTTGTTCGAGTCTCTAGAGTTGTGAGACATGCGGCAACAATCACTTACACGCAAAAGCTAGCGAGCGAGACAATAAAGACAATGATCCACTTCCTCAGCTTATTAAAGCTGCGTGGACATAAAGGGTCTCGATCGCCATTTTCCCAACCAACCTCGAAAGGGTCCTTTTCTGGCTCGCCCGATGGCGAGTCCTCGTCATTGGCATCGTCGGGGTCACAGCTGTATCCGTTCTGAGAGCGTGTACGATACAGGCTGTCAGATGTTCGTGATTGGGTTCTCGATATCCGGCTGGTCGACTGAATGGGCGCGAATGTCGGGGCATTCTCTTGGGCATTGATTGTGCCTGAATTGGTCGACACCTTTTCGATGTCACGCTCCATGGTTCGTTAGAGAAATTTTTCCAGGGTGACAGCGCGTTGACGTAAAATGAGACTTGATAGAAGGGTTGTTTGATCTTATCAATTCGGACCCTTGCTCGTACAATTGACAGAATATCTCACAATCGCTCCTAAAGAAAGGCTGAGATGTTGAGTTCATTGTCCTCTATCATGAAGCGGCAACTCTCAAGCTCAAATACTGTCACAAAAAAAGACCGTCCCAATCCGTCATAACCCAGGCCTCTCTCCAAACTCCGTGGAGCAACTCCTTCTCATCAAAGATCAGTGCATTACTCATCGCGAGACCCGGCTTCTCAACCCCACTACAGTCGTGGGAGAACCCTCCACCTCCCGGCAAGCGACCAATGAGTGAGCTCGAGAGAGCCAAGTCGGATATTGGGCGGAGGAGGGCGGCCGAAGGCGGCCGCTAGGGGGCCCTGCTCACCAGCTAACGGCCCGTTCGCTATGCTCCATCACGGCGAAGAAAAGACCGTGAGCGGATTTGGCTCGGCGATACAGGCGAGATAACAGCAGAGGCAGGCTGGACAGTGTGGTTCTGTTAGGGCCGTCTCCCATTGAGCTTGTGTCGGAGCTAGTGGCAACACGCGAGGAGGCAAAGCAAAGAGTCAAAGACGTTTCGTTTCGCCTTGTTGATTCGGCCAGGACCATGAACTCGGCTGTTCGGAGCCGTCACCGAGTCCACGGCTTATTCATTACCCGACCAGTATGTATGTCTTGCAGACGTCTCGTAAACGCCAGAGGTTCAGCTGGCTGCAACAGCTTCAGCCTCGGATTACCAAGCGACAAAAACACAAACTCCAGAATTGAGCATCTTCACAAGCTTTTGAACAAACCCGCAGACACATGCCGAGATGATGTCATCCAGCCCTGGGGCGCTGTGGGTGTGCTAAGGTGGTAACGCGGCATCAGTCACAGCTGTGTCAGCAGAGGTACTGCGACAGCTCGATGACGATGTGTAGGGTAAGCAGTCCCTTCGTGCAGCAGTCTTCTAATGGAGATACATGCAATTAAAGAGTCAGAGGGGTTGATATCGTTTACATATTCAGAGAACTAGTTCGGGAAAAAGGGCAACTCGAGCGATAGTTGTCGGGCCCAGTCCCCGAGACCGACCACAGCTGTTGCCTCTCTCGCCTCGACACGCGCGTTGCAATTAGAGACACGCTCGAGCAGGACTCTGCAGTCTTAGCGCCCTTCTGCTGACGGCTCAGTGAGGAGAAGACGAGTTCCGCCCGGCCTAGTTCGCCAGGGTAGAATCAGGATGATGGCGATGCCACAGAGGAGACGAGGCAGGACAGGCGAGTGGGCTGCCATGCCACCACCCCCCAGGACTTTCTTGTCTCGGATGTCTCTTGTCTCTCTACTCGACGTCTACTTACGAGTCAAATTAGGCATGTCCTGTTCTCTCAATTGGGTGGAACTTCTGTCCCCTCCCTCGCTGCAGGTGGAGGTAGCAATTACAGAAAACAGCTCAGTCTTGCGTTGCAGCCGAGCAGAGCTCTGGACAACCCGAAGCTCACGAGATTAAGTTGCATGCCCGTCAATTGAGCTGCGCCGACGCTCGATGAGCTTGTAGACGACGGCGAGAGCTGGAGGGGCAAACTCGCCGCTCGTTCGGAGCTGTTTTGGCACTCGAATCGGGAGCTGGTCCATCAATTGAAGCTCTCCCGTCCCCGACAGAGCTCAGCAACTTGGACTGCCGAACGGTGCCAACTTAACCCCCAACCTCGACGAACATAATCATGTATCATTCTTTTTGACAGCCCCGTTTCTCTGACACAGACTTATTATTTCCTTGTCAAACTTTCTCTCGACTCCTTTTTACGCGCTTCCCTCGGATCGCTGCTTTAGGCTATGCCGAGTCTCGACATTGCCAGTCCACCAATAACTTGGCGTATAGCAGCACGCCCAAACGTCATATTGGAACCTCCAAGACGCGGGGAGAACGCGGGGTTTTGTCGTGATTGTTGGCTTTGGAAAAGGTTTAAAAGGGGTGTCTTTTCTCGAGTTTCCTGGGAATCGATTTTTCAACTCAATCCAACTCTGCTCACTTCACTCAACACCATCACAAGCTTCACACCTTGCCCCCTTTTTTACCCCTCCAAGAACCTCAACTGATCCCCAATCATGTCTTCTGACCTTCACTTCCCCCGCATCTACTCCCTTACCTCTGTTGATCATGCCCGGTCCGTCTACGACGAATGGGCCAAGACCTACAACACTGAGCTTGCCCAGAAGAACCAGGACTACGTCGCCCCTGCAACTGCGGCGACCTACGTCGCCAAAGCTCTGGGAACACCCACCATCGACAAGAATGTCGAGATCCTGGACGCCGGGTGCGGAACTGGCCTTGTCGGCGAGTTCCTGGCCCGGCTCGGCGCCAAGAAGATTGACGGCGTCGACCTGAGCCCAGGTATGCTCGACGAGGCCCGGGAGCTCGGCGCCTACCGTTCCCTGGACGTGACAGATCTATCGCGGCCTCTCGCCGTCAAAGATTCATCCTATGATGTCGTGACTTGTGTCGGCACCTTGACGCAGGCCCATGTTGGACCCGAGGCTATCAGTGAATTCGTGCGTGTTGTGAAGCCCGGCGGCTACATCGTGGCCACCGTCATTCAGGAGATCTGGCAGAGCGGAGGGTATGAGAGCCACGTGAAGAACCTCGTCGGCCAGGGCAAGATCAAGGTCCTGTCGGCCGAGGTTGAAGACTATCGACGAGGAGCGGGAGCCAAGGCGCACTTCCTTGTCCTGCAAGTCCCCTCCTCATGATGATGATGGTGACGGTGATTTGCGATGAACGATGATGATCGAGTGAAGCTTGTTTTGCTTTAATTGATGCGCGCGCGTGTGTGGTTTGTCTGTCCTTTCAACACAGGAGCAACAGGAAATCCGGCGAAAAAGCACGTCGACTGCTGGCAACCAAAGGGGGGGCTTTGGTCATTGAACCAACAACCCCCTCCCACGACACCTTGGTCCAAGAACGGAAACTGTCCTTCCCCTTCGGCATGTTGGTGATGATGATGGTGAATCTTGACGAAAGGCGAGAAGTGCATTCGGGTTTCGGGTTTCGGTTTCAACAACAACGACAACTACTTGTTCAACAACAACTACTACTACTACTCAGAGTGATTCCACAAGGTATACCGTGAACGGGATCTCTTACACATTCCTTCAACAACAAAATGCTACATAATATACAAAGAGGCGCCCGAGCCTCGAAACCATGCATGTCTATGACTCTTGAATCGTGATGTATCCTCCATCCAGTACCGACTTGAACCCGCCATCTAGATTATACACATCAACGCCATTCTGTGCCAGAATCCGATAGCCGACGTACGAACGATATCCACTCTTGCAATGGACCAGAGTCGGAACTCCCTTCTCTACCTCCCCTACCCGCTCTCGAAGGCTTACTAGAGGTATGTTCTTAGCCCCCTTTAGATGACCCTTGCCATACTCTTCAGGACCTCTCACGTCGATGACCTGAAAGTCCTCGAGCTTGCGGACCCTTCGGACAAAGTCGACAGCGTGAACAAGCTTCACGTCACCGCGGACAACGTTTCCGCCGACGAACCCGGCCATGTTGATGGCATCCTTTGCCGCACCATACGGAGGCGCGTATGCCAGCTCCAGGTGCTCGAGGTCCTCGATCGTCATCCCCGCTCGCATAGCCGTGGCCAAGACATCGATCCGCTTGTCCACGCCCTCGTTGCCGATGACCTGGGCACCGAGCAGCTTGCCGCTCGGCACTTCAAAGGCGACTTTGATGGTCACAGGAGACGCCCCTGGGTACCATCCCGCGTGGTGAGGGGGATGCACCGTCACATACTCATGCTTGATGCCCAGACGATCGAGGTTTCGTGTAGACAGGCCAACGATGCCGACTGTCTTCCCAAAGACCTGGCACACAGAGGCACCGAGGTTACCACGGTACTTGACGTCCTTGCCCGAGATGTGATCGGCGACTAGGCGACCCTGACGGTTCGCAGGACCTGCCAAGGCTGTGTGCATTGGCGCACCGGTGACGAGGTTCAGCGTCTCGACCATGTCGCCGACGGCATAGATGTCTGGGTCCGAGGTTTGCATAAACTCGTTGACAGAGACGCCAGCTTTTCCCACGGCCAAGCCCGCCTCCTTCGCAATCGCAGTCCTTGCTCGGATGCCAACAGCCATAATGACCAGATCAGCGGGAACTGGGTCCTGTCCTTGGGCAAACACCAGACCCGAATGTGACTCTGAAGGGCTTCCAATCTTGGTCACTCGAGCATTTAGCCTGAGTTTTACACCGTTTTTGCGCAATTCTGCGTCAACAACCTGCCCAATCTCGGGGTCAACCAGGGGAAAGACGTGCTGGTCAAACTCGAATATCGTAACTTCGAGGCCCAAACGGCGGAGGTTTTCTGCTGCCTCAAGTCCAATAAAGCCTCCGCCGATAACTGCTGCTCGACGACAACCCTTCTCTGCAATTGTGGCCTGTATCTCCTGGAGATTGGGGATGGTCTGGAGAGGGAAGACGTGTTCAGCATCGGCCCCTTGGATCGGCGGCACAAAAGCCTCCGCTCCCAGAGCCAGAACCAAATTGTCGTAAGGAACGAAGAATTCCAGTCCCGTCGAGCGGTCACGTATCTTGGCCTTCCTCTCAGCTCGTTGGATCGAGATCAACTCCATGTTGGTCCTGGCATCAATGTTGAACCACTTCTTCATCTTGTCGACAGTCTGGACATGAAGCTTCCCCTCGCCATCTACGACGCCGCCGAGGGCATATGGAATGCCACAGTTGGCATAGCTGACGTAGGGTCCCCTCTCGATGACGGTGATTTTGGCAGTTTCGTCGAGGCGTCGCAGACGGGTTGCACACGACATGCCCCCGGCCACGCCACCGATGATGAGAACTTGTTTCTGTGGTGACATTGAAGCGAGTTGAGGTGAGAATGTTTGACTGAGTTGTCTTATTAGCTTGAAAGGCTCTGCATGTTGAAAGGGCCTTCTAATTCCCTGGCTGTGCGCGAGTGCCTTGTATACTGTCATCGTTGGCATGAGCGGAAACAGACATGGATTCGCCTTCCACATTTCGAATTCTCGTCTGCGCTGCTTAGAATGAGATGATATGATTTTTTCCAAAAAGAAACCCACTGGTATCATGATTAAATGGCGAGATTATGAATGCATCTGTCATGGTCGCCGAGGTTGGTCGGGGTTTGAAGATATCGCCGACCAGACCACGGGCCGCGATATTATGAGACGAAAACAACAATGTCAATGGCTTCTATACTTTCTTGAAATCGAACCTGCCCACACCGGGTGGAGGCACAAGACATTGAAAAAGTCAAAGGAGTCCCATGTCAAGTCCTCTATCCGCTGAAGCTGGTGGAACTGAGCTATTAGACAACACGGGAGAATGAGCTGCCTGACCTGAACCCCATCTTTCAAGAGTATGTGTCCAATTCATCATGTCTGTGAGAAACTTGGAGGGCAAGGCTCTCTGGGAAATGATGCAGATGCTTTTATTGAACTCGGACAGCTAACGCGATGAATGCATCTTGTTCATGATGGGGTGCGGTTTGGACAAACGGATAGCGCTGCATAGGTAACCGTTTCCAAGTAGTCATGTCTGTTTCCCAAGCCATTATCTCGTCCTCGCTGCTCTTAGGCCCAAGTCGACTCTCTCGCAATAGACAATCTGGTCCCGCCCCTATGGAGCCACCACTGTCACTCCTTGCTCAGCTCTCCCTTCTTGGGAGCACTTCCGCCCTTGCTGGCCCCTCCCTTCGAGATCTCATCCCCGGCTCCTTTCTTCTTGATTGCCTTCTCATCCCCCATCGGTGTGCTAATCTCCTGGTTGGCTCCGCTCGCATGTAACGGGTCCTCGCCTCTGGGATCCCTCTTGCTGCTCTTGTTCCGCGTCTGCGCAGCAGCCTCCTCTGGCCTCGTCGTGTTGGGATCAAACGCAGTGTCGGCGTGCTCCTGCGACATCTGCTCGTCACGGCCGGACTTGGTGTTCTCGTTTGTTACAGGACGAAGCGTCTCGCGGTCTTGCGAGTCCTTGTAGGGCATCCGCAGGCGTGCGGTTGTGTGGAGAGGCCGGACAGTGGGCTGGGCTGTCCGGAGAGCGTTGCGCAAGAGAGACATGGCGGTGGTGCTGATTGACGATGCGTTTGGACGCAATTGAGACGTGAACCAGTGACTTTTGGCGCAATTGACTCGTCAAAGCTCTGAAAGAAAAGGGTTTGGGACCTCTGAGGTCAAGTACTTTTGTTTAGGCCCGAAGCTGCCTTTGACGTCATCGAGCTGTCACCTCTGTTGTAAGTGGCAGCCATCGTCATCACTTTTCTGCACCGGAGAAGCACCTGATGATCACCGATGACCGGTTAACCAACTTTGCCATCGTCATTCTAGAAGAATATCTGGACCTTCTAAAACCATCCTGTCGGTTTCGGCTGGTAATGCAGCCGCGAGATGTGGGTGACCAACATGTTGGTGATATCTGCCACCAGTCAACGAGGAACTCGCCTGGCAAAGTAATGGTGTGATGGGTTTCAGGGCGTTGCCATGCGCAAGGCCCCGGTCTGACCAGTCATTCTCATACATGCGTGCCCCGACGTTACACAGACAGATGCTCATATCGCTTAGGGCTTGTTTAACCTTGCAGAGTCGTACGGCTGGCGAGGTAGATAGACATAACAAAGGCCTCCCCGAAGCGAGCATCGTCGTCAACTCTAGGGCGCTTCACAATCTGGAACATTTACCTCCACGTTTAACCGAGATCCTCGATCCTGCTAGTTCAGCCTGATCGTGCGTGAGCGGATGCTCCAATCCAAGCGACAGTCAAGTCATGCGGATCCGGGGCCCCAAGCATGCCCTGTCCTCAGCCCTCTGCGCTAGAAACCCATCTCAGTTGAGATATCGAGACATGTCAGACAAGTAAAATTAGATGTTTGAATCTTGACCAATGGTCGGCCGAAGCTTCGGGCTATCGAGTTTTGAGAAATCGAATGAGGCGAACAAAGCTAGTAATGACAACCGAAAATAGTCTAGTAGCCCCAGGTGGCAGCCCATCTGGTCAACGACTGTTATTCCCACGAGATTTTCACCCCGAGTGGCTGACCCCGAGTATGGAGTAGTCTCACAAGTTGGTGAAACGGGACTGTAGAGAGCCGTAGGATTCAAGACACTCATCTCAACCCCAGACTGGCCTGTAAAAAGTGACGGTATGTAGGATTCCCCGATCTGACACCTCAGTCAACCCTGGCACTCCAGAACCCCAGCACTCCAGTACCCCATAGATGTGTGTGATATCGGCGAGACAACTCCGAGTCTAGTACAACTGTTGGTGTTGCGTCCAACACGCGTGGCTCATTAATGATGCCGTAGCACTCACGCCACTTCTCCTGGTTGAACCAGAGATTGGGCATCGGCATAGGAAACACGGTAAGAGTGCCTCGGGTTACCCAGAGAGTCGTCTTTGCACAACACCTCGTTCAGTCAGTGGATCCAGTTTTGTGTTAGTTGGACCCGTCACTTTTCTTTTTCTCACTTAGACGACACTTGCTGATTGGGGGCAGCCCCTGGCATGGGATTCTCAAGAGATGCGAGGAAGAATATTATCAAAAGAGAAGCAGACGGGTAACGTCCGGAGCCAAGCGTTAAGCGGAGATGTGAGATGTGATGTGAGACTGGATTCGGACCAAGGCAACATGTTGATAGTTGGCGGCACCGCCCGGAACGCGTTGCTGAAGCTGGCTGAGATGTTGAATGTTTCTAGAACAATTCCATGCCGTCTGCTCAAGGGATAACTGCTATTGGCTGCAGGCGTGAAGCAGCCCAAGTCTACAGTAGCCCGCCTTTTGATGGTTTCGTCGGCGCTCAGCAAGCCGCCTCGTTCATTTGAAGGAAAACGGCCCTCGCTAAATTGAGGTTGTCGGGGATGAACCTTGTTCACCTGTGCTGTCATTGGACGAGTTTCCGAGAGAGTCGGAAGTCGTATTCACATTCTCGCTTGCCCGGGAGCATTGCCCGAGTCACTTGCCTTGGATGACCTCAGGTGCAAGCGAGGTTTGGAATGCCTAAACCCTCGGGTCGCGAAATTCCACATCTTGCCATGAGAAGGGAGTCAAGATTAGGAGGCGGTTGCGGCGTCAAAGAATAGGAGGATCGGCGGACATGGGTCGACAGACGGGACGGGGCAGAGAGGACCTTGGCAGCCTTGCAACAGCTGTGACGCGCGCCCGTCAGAGGCTGGCTGGAACGCCGCGGATGCAGGCTGTGAAACGCCTCGGGAAATCTGGCTGGTTTACTCATCTCTGTGCGGCTTCTGGAAGTGGTTGGCTGCATCAATGAGGCGGCGCCGTTGCAGCAGGGGGCCGAGAGGTGGTTTTGCTTTTTGGTGCAATCGACAACCGTTATTTCCACAATCACCATGTGGTAACCAGGGGCGGGCGTGGCGGACCAATGTGTGCTATATGTGTGTGTACTGTACTGTGTCATGACAGGCCAGACAACTGTGCGACTCTTGTACCTATATCTGCCTGTCTTTGGCCCGTGAGAGCGCGAGTCCTCATCAGTTGTTTCCACGTCCCTCCTTACAAGGCTGCTCCCTGAGTATCTTGAAGATTCCCAGCACTTGAGCGAAACGGAGCAGGCAATACCCTTCAGCACCGGAACGCGGCAGCGGATGACCTACCTGGGTTAATAAGGGAGCGCCACAATGTCGTTCAATACGACATCCGCCGCGGGCATCTCCGTCGCTTATCTGCATGTGAAGGGCGTCACTTAAATGTAAGGGGGCTGCGGTGACACTCGAACAGAAATCTTCCAGAACGAATGCCCCGTCGTATGCAGATCCGGTCAGGATGAATGTTCTTCAAGGGAGTAACATGGTCAGGCCAACATGGCCATGTCGCGCTGTCTTGTCCCTGTGATACGAAGTTTGATACTCATGCAGGGGCACGATAAAGAAGGAGATCTTGGCCCGGTGGACTGGTATCGGATATGGTGACGGCTGGACATGGCGGTCGGTAGCAGATGTGAAAGGTCAGCCTGCTAATAACTCGCAGACAAACGAGCATTGAGCTAGGATGAGGTGGTGACCAACAACAAGACCTCCAGATCTCCGGAGGCTGACACGGGGCTTGATCGCCGCGTGTCCGCCGCTCCATGGCTGCCCGTCTCCGTGGCTTTGTGGCTTGCGTGGGATACGCCAGTTCTGATGGGTTTCTTGTTGGTCTTGCGTAACAAAATGGTGATCAGAGGCAGCATGGCGCACCCTGAAGCATCAACAAACAGTTGGACGTAGGATATGATCGCCAACCGGCGCCATGTGTACTAAAGCATCAAGACAGAAAAGGATGTTTCTCCGGTGAGCCTAATCACTAACCCCGGGACCACAGCTGCGTAATAAAGGAAGCTGAAACTAAGTAGATCTTTTCCTACCCTGACACTTACAAATCGTTTATGAGGCGAGATATTCAACGACTGGCAACCTACAATTGTTTTGTAAGTTACGTCTCGGGGTTCAATGACAGGTACCCGTCAGCAGTGCCGCGGCACGATTTCTTGTGCTGTTGATGGGGACTGGGGCATATTAGTATTAGGGATCCAATTGGCCGAAGAGCACGAGGAGAGCACGAGGAAGGCAAGCCGGGCTGGTTCAGGGTGGTGGGCACCTCGACCCGCAAAAGGTATCGCAGGTACCGATATGTAGATCATGCCTGTCGTTGATGGGCTCAGTGGCCGTCGCTGGGTAAGATTTAGGGGAAGCACTCTCACAGTTGAGCGCTATCTCATTATATTGCAGGGGACCGATAGTGTCCCAGAGTCGCACTAGTTTGAGCACGTGTCGTGAGGTACTTGAGGTACGCGGTTTGGAGCCTCGAGGTTTGGGTGATTTCACGCCGCAAGTTGTCAAGCTGTTGGAGTGGTTAGACTGGCTTGTCCGCCACGCGCCGCCTCCCCGCAAGCGCTCCCACGTCGGGCACGCCGAGGAAGAATGAAAGGGTAAAAAGAGACCATAGAACTGGCGGTCCTGGGTGGCTGCAGAGAAAATGAAAAGACGCGGGATGATCAATTATCAACGGACATGAGGAAAAGGAGACTGACGTGTTGATGATTCTGGCTGGCTGCGCTCTGATTGCGGGTTGCTGCACCTAGGGACGTTGGACACCCTCCTTTAAACGGCGGCGGAGCAAGGGTTTGGCCAGAGCACAGTACAAAGAGTCAAGACCCTTGTCGTCGTCTGGGGCCGCGGTGAATGAACTCAACTCTGAGCCAGGCACGGGGCCGGGAATAGCGAGAGGACATCCATGTAAATAAGATGTAAGAGAGCAAAGGAGGAACAAACCTGAAGAGGAGAACATGAGGATCCCGTGACATTCGGGGTGTTGCTAATTATTGACGGAAGGTAGGGCACACGGATGAACAGTCTCGTTCAGTATAAGGTAGGGGCAGGTGCGGTACAGTAGGCACGGCGCTTAGGTAGCACCTGCCTGCATCACGTTGAGTAGGTAGGTAGGTAGGCAAAGAAAGGTACCTTCCATTGTTACCTCCCGTCTGGACGTACAGGCATGCAAGCACCCGACGTGCGTAGGAAGGTTGGAATAACTTCACGCCTAGGAGGACACACTGGGTCCTGGTCTAGCTGAATCCATATCGGCCGAGCGATAGCATCGCATAACATGTCCCAGTGTTTCCCATTTGCATCCCCATCTGCTCGCCCATGGGCCATTCTCGAATCCTCTGCCATTGGATCTGAGCCATTCCATCCCATCCTCCCCCTCAAGCCAGGCGCTTTTTGGCTTCAGCCGCCTTACCCAAGCTGGATCAGCTCCGTCTCGTCCCCTACGTACAGTACCTTTTGTGCTGACTCCAGCCAACGCCAGGCCACGATACGCCCTGGTCTAGGTACTCGAACTGTAATAGTGTTCGCTCGCACTCGACTCCTCCTGTACGCTTGCTACGCCTGGCCCAATAGCAAGCCTCTCGAAAGTGTCCCCTACCAGCCCAGAGCAACATCAGCCAACAGCCAGCAGCCAGCTAGCTACAGTACTGTACAGTACAGTCTTGCCAGTTGACCGGCACTCCACTCACCAAACTCGTCTTACACGGCGGTCGTGAGTTGGTGACATTCTCACATTCCCACCCAGCTTTGGACGCCATCCGTTGATTGATCTTGTCTTGGTCCATTGACAGAGCCCCGGCTCCCCCGTCATCAAATCGTCGACTGGTGCTGTACGCCGGCAGTGGCAATCCCTTCTATTCTGGACCTGGTTCTCTGGCCTCTTCGACAACATCCATTACTTTTTGGACCCCTGCCCTGCGGTTGTCCGTGCTCTCCATTGCAAGGGAACTAGAACCGTACGGACCACCTACAAGACGGTCCAGTCTACGTTAGCACAGACCAGACTTGTCTCTCGGTCGTACTCTTCAGGGCAGCGTCCCAGGTACCTTGACCTGACGACGACGGCTTGCAAATTTGGGAGTGGGATCATCGTCCTTTGACGGCGTGGCCGCTTCTTCGTTGCCCTTCTGTGGCTCCAATGCTCTGTCGCTGTCTCTGGCTTATTTGCTAGGTTACTGTGCCTGCCGTTCGACGCTTCCCGTCCACTCGACGTGCTCCAGAAAAAAAAGTCACTCTCGTTCGCTCCTCTGAAAGACCCTCCAACCCTCAGACCTTAGGACGGACCCAACTACCTCTAGTGTCTCTGCCCCCTCCATCCGTCTGCGACTTTCTTACCTGACTCTCTCCTTCTTCCTTTTCTATTACTTGCTTCTTCGGCATCGACTCGCTGCCGTCTAGAACATCGCTGGAAACGCGACATAGACGCCCAAACGTCACCCCATCATCATCGTCAACCTCGTTGTCGCCATCATCGTCGGCATCCACGAACGAACCACTCAGAAGACTCGGAGCTATTTGGCATTTCTCGCAACGCCTCCACAAGCGCCCCCTCCTCCTCCTTTTCCCCCCTCAAAAGGTCCCCTCTCCCCAAAGAGAGTCGCACGCCCTCCCCGAATTGCCTGCTCTTCCCGCCGCCACCTCCTCCGACGACATCCCCAATAGCGACCCGATCGCCCCAACTCACAACAAAAGCCGATCTCGCCTCCTGTGCTTGCGCCCGCCTGCCAAGGCCCAGACCCTGCTCCGTCCAAGTCCTGATTCAACTTCACAAGCGCCCAGCCTTGCTGACTTTGAGTTGGATCTGCTTTCCCTTGCGATTCTGGCCTTTTGCCATCCTCATCATCAACGTCGTCACAGCATTCTTTACGCATAACGCAAAGACAGTGCCCCTGCGACTTACTGCCACGGCGTTCCGACTCCACTCGTGCTCCATTCCTCAGACTCGAGACTCAGCATGGGACTTTGCTACCGATCACGATAATTCAACGTCGTCCACCACACCGATCCCCTCACGATGGGCAACGGCCAAGGAAAGCCCGTCGACCTCAACGGCGAAGGTACGTGAACCGGCCCAGAGCCGTCACTGATGACCTCGCCCTCGTTATCGCTCTTACCCCGTCTTCTCACCGACTGCGTTGTCGGCCGCCGTCCTCAGCCGCAAGTCCCTGGCACCATCTGCTTTTCCACGTGTATCGTGCATGGCGCGGGGCCTCTTCCGTCCTCGCGCCAGGAACCGCTTATTTGCAACATCATGAATTGACCAAGCACTCGTGCATCGATGCCATCACTTCTAGACCAGGCTAACAAGAACGTGTACAGTGAACCTCAATCACTTTCGATTGTTGCGAGTCGTCGGCCGAGGTGCTTTTGGAAAGGTGCGAATTGTCGAGCGGAAGGACACCAATTTGTCCTTTGCTCTAAAGTACATCCGCAAAGATGAGGGTAGGTTCTGTGCTCCTGTTTCTGCCGTCCCACCTCTGGCTTCCAACGATGTTCTGAGAATCGGGTGCTACTCGCATTTGTAACAGAATTGTCAGGATGGTCCTGCCAGGTGGTGCAATGTCTCTTGTCCGAGAGTTGGGCTAACTGCGATACTAATCCCGCAGTCGTACGATCCGAAAGCGTCCGTAACATCATCCGCGAGCGCCGAATGCTCGAATATGTTAACCATCCCTTTATCTGTAACTTGAGATACAGTTTCCAGGACATTGAATACATGTACGCCCTTCCAACTCCTCTCCAGCTGCGCCACACTTATAGCTGAAACCAAACAACAGGTATCTCGTGGTCGATTTGATGACAGGCGGTGATCTACGATTCCACATTTCGAGAAAGACCTTCACCGAGGAAGCCGTCAGGTTCTGGATTGCCGAGCTTGGATGCGCTTTGCGATACGTGCACAGCCAAAACATTATTCATCGAGACATCAAGCCCGACAACGTTCTTCTGGATGCTGACGGCCATGTCCATTTGACCGATTTCGTGTGTTTTTCTGAACACACTGTTAGAGAAATGCTAATGGTTATTTAGAATGTTGCCTCTGATGTAGTCCCCGGCAGGACTCTTACAAGCAAATCTGGCACCTTGGCTTACCTTGCTCCCGAGGTGTACGCAGGAAAAGGATATGATGTCCGAGCAGATTGGTGGTCGCTGGGTGTCTTGTTCTACGAGTGCATCTACAACAAGGTATGTTTCGAGGCTCTTCCCGAGCCGCTGTTCTTTGCATCAGCTATTATGTTGGGAATGAAGGAACTGAAGCTGACTTGGATAAGCGACCTTTCGAGGGTGGATCTGAAGGCTCCCTGAGCCAGCAAATTCAAGCGGCAAACCCCAAATATCCCGTAACACAGCCTCCAGTATCCCTCGCTTGCCTCTATGCCATTGGCTCCGCACTTGACCCGAACCGAGACAGTCGAATGGGATCGACGTGGGAGAGTTTCATCCATCACGAATTCTTCAAAGTGTTCGATTTCGAACTCTTGGAGCAGAAGCGAATTGAGCCCATCTTTGTTCCTTCCTCTGACAAGACCAATTTTGATGCCACATACGACCTGGAGGAACTGCTTCTAGAAGAGGCACCACTCGAGGCTCGTGCGCGGCGCCAGAAGCCGCGAGAGCGCCTAAAGGAAGACGCGACCGACAAGGAGATTCGAGAGGATGAACTGTATCGGATGATCGAGACCGACTTTAGGCCTTTCGACTACACCGTGGCTGCCTACAAGCGGTGAGTTACTGTTCCATCCCTTGCTACCCCCGCCATATTGATGATGCTAGAATCACCGAGGCTACTGGTGGCACCAACGAAGAAGGTAATCATGAGGGTGATAACGCTCCCCAGGCCATCACCACCGACGAAGCCACACCCATGCCGGCATCAAATGGAGGTTACCAGCATTCGCCCCTCAACCCAAGCCTCAGCAACGAGAGTCGACAAGGACGTCCTGTCCGGCCAGCACCGCCGCCTCCCTATCAAAACGACTTCCGGGCTCGCCATGTTCCTATCATTGCTGGTCAACGGGTCACAAGTCCCACTGGAGGTGTGCAAGTGACGCTTGATGGTGGTGGTAGCTGGTCTGAGCTGGCTCGCCAGGACGCAACACTGCCCACTGACGCCAATAACGTGACTGATGGCAAGAATGAGGGATCCGGTGGCATGTTTGGATTCCTGAAGAGCAAGAAGGGTCGCACGAACAGCCCCAAGCCAAAGGAGAGAGGTGTGTTGGGTAAGGAAGGCGCAAGAGTTGTCATCGGCTAGAAGAGGATGGAGGCTCGAAATGGGCCATTCGCGTACCAGCGACGAAGGATTAATGGCCCGCCGACGAACTGCACACCCGCGCTACGCAGTGGCAGGCTTAATTATACGATGAGTCTGCACCCTGCCAGCAGATACCGAACGGCTCCTGTGGTGTCCTCGTGACGAACACAGCATGGACCAACGCCACGGTACTCAGTTACTGCTTAATTCCTACACTCGGGAGACGGACGAGTTCGAACGGGGCACGGCGACGGCAGATGCCGAGACGATGAGAAACGGCCTCTCTACTTCATTCATTACGGCGTTCGGTCATGGTTTACGGCTAGACGCCCTTGCCGCCCCAGGGTATAGAGGGGCATCATCACAAGGAACGAATGTTGATTTGTAACAGAATATTTGGCACAAGACCAAGGACATAACACACGTGGAGCTATCCATCTGCTGGGGCATCTCATTCACTTGCGCCTGTGGCACGTGCTACGTGCCGCAATCGCAAAGGCGTTCTTCTCTGTTGGGAGGATATTTACTGGGATATACTCATATTTTACGCGTCATTCCCCCAGTCGACGCGTCTGCAACGTCTTTTTTAGGAGGGTCAATTCATATACAGCCGGTTGGGTCTTGGGGTGCGTTGGCAGAGTCCAGTCTCGAAGAGGAATTTGGAGGAAGGTGTCAGTGTCAGTATTGATGGTTTAACTTGTCGTTATTGTGAGCATATTTGGAATAATACCCCATTTAAACTTTGACCCGAGCTTTTGTCTTACTATGTGCTTAATTGAGTCTAATCGAGATGGAGAGGCACACTGCTCGTCGATACCCGCAATTCTATACAACTCGACCATCACATGGATAGGAACTGAGCAGGGGCTTGATGCTGACTATTGGACGTCGGCAGGTAACTGCAAGACATCTATGCATTTGCTAAAGATCACCCAGCATCCACCGGTATCCTCCCGTGTCTTGGATGGGTCAATACGCTTACAATTGTGCATCAATCATCTCAACTAGCTTATCCTTGCATGACATCCATGAGTGTATATGGATGGATGCAGCTGGCGTTCAGTACTCACGCCTGCACGTTCATCAATCAATAGGTTCCAAATCTTCCTCAAGGCATGTAAAAGTAAAATAAATAATCATTCGAGTGTTTGTCTCTGTGCTGATGTACATACGACGTCTCCAGCATCAGCGCGTGCGCAGATAAACCAGATCGTCGTTTGTTTCCGCTTATCTCCTAATTCCCTTTGTCCATCGAATTTCCTTTCTCATTGAACCCAAAATAAACCACTCATCAATCAATTATTCATAGCAGCAAACACAGAGCCGTCCGAAGCAAACGAAGAGAGTAGATGTGTGAAAAAAGGCTCGCATCCTGAGCAACGATGTGAACATCCAAACGTGTCAGATATTCGGCTTGTCATAGTGAATTCCCTTTCTCCCTTTCATGCATCCATGGCTATCTCAGGAAGAAGTAAATGAAGAGCCACGATCCCTTTGGTTTTCCGAGTCCATCCTTTCTGTTGTAAACGCCATATCCCTTGTTTAGTTGCTTGCCGGGCGCCGGGGTTTAGATCGATACTGTACAGCCGAGTCTCTGTCGAGCAAGAAGGCATCTCACGCGGACAGGCCAAGGTGCTTTCCGGTCTTGGTCTTGTCTGTCTGGATCTCGACGCCCAGTGTGTGGGCGACACAGCTACTCGACACATCCTTACCCATATACTTCTTGAGGATGGTGTCGAAGTCCGTCTCAGCAACTACAGGGCCGGTGCCCGAGCACTTGGCCTTCTTTGTGAGCTCAGAGCAGAGACCATCCAGGTCAAATTCGCCATTCTGAGCCTTAGGACAGGCTTGCAATTTCTCCCTATCAAGGCCGTTAGAAAATAGACGACAATTGGGACGAACCAGTGGCACATACCAGAGATCGTTGCAGTTCATATTCTGTTTCTTGAGTGGCTCATCATCAATTGAATTTTGCTGAGCATCGATCTGATCAATGAGATTGGGACCCTTCTTAGGCTGGGTGTTGGCCTTGGCGCCAGGGCTAGTAGGAGCCACATTATACGGAAGGAAGAAGTCGCTGTCAAGAGCGTCGTTGAAGAAGTCGTCAAACGATGGGTTTGACAGAACACTATCTTGAGGCTCACGGTAGTCACCAAACAGCTGCGGGTCGAACTGGCCGCCATTTTGCTGGGCAAGCCAGTCAAAGTTGGTGCTGCTCAAGTCGACGTTGGAAAATTGAGAGACTTGGTCCGTACTTGTATGGGGAGGCTGTTCTTCGCCAATAGTTGTCATCGTATCGACAGGCTTGAAGCCCATCGGAGACTGCGTGAATGGTTCGGGTGACGTCCCGCAGGAAGAGCTAGGGCCTGTGTTTGAATGTGACGATGCAGATGGCGAGCTCGTCGCGCCGTTGGCGCTGAAGTTGGCAGAGTCGACGCTGGCGCGTGAAGGATTTGTGGCCGAACTGGACATGGAAGGACTGAAAACGCCAGAGAACTTGGCCAAGTCATCCTTGTACTGTGACTGTGGCGACCTGGTACCGTTGGAGAGGTTCGAGGCCGGGCTCGGGAAATTGTTCCTCTGCTGAGGGCTGGTAGGCGACGAGCCAGATCTCTGCGTCTTATTGGCCGGCGGGCCTGGGAGCATGCCGAATTTGGGAAATTCGAACTGGAAGTTGACGTCGCCGAGATTGTTGACTGCGGCGCTGCCAAAGGGCACCTTCTCTCTGGGCAAGGCTTTAGGATTTGTCATCAACGTCACCTTTTGCTTATACTGGTTGAGTTCGGCCGTCATCCGATCAACCTGGGCACGGAGCAAGCCATTCTCGTGGTTGGCAGCTTGGGAAGCCTTCTCCAGCTCTTCAACCTTGGTCTCAAGATCCTTGAGGTGCTTCTCCTTGCGTTCCCTGAATGCTCGTTGGGCAGCACGGTTCTGAGCTTTGCGCTTCTTGGATGGGTGTTAGCAGGTGCTCACGGGTACGAGGGCCATCTGGACGATATCGAGACATACCGAGCTGGGTTCAGATGTGAGGGGTTTTCGGCCGGGTTTCTTGGGCACCTTCTCGGTGCTCTCGCGGCGCTTGGGGTCCTTTCCGGGGCTAGCCTCATCATCCTCATCATCAGGATGGCTACGCTTTTCGGAAACTTCGTTCTCGGGTGAATCGGACTTTGAGGTACCGGGGCCGGCAGTAGAAGAAGGCATGTCCCCAATCATAGATGGCTGGTCATCGCTAGCAAAGGAGAAGTCAAAGCCGGAGTCTCCAAAGTCATAGTCGTAGTTGTCGAGGAAAGGGCTCTCCTGATAGCCTGAGTTCTGGAGGTTCTTGTGTTGGCCGGTCGACTGTTGGAACGAGGTGGGCGAAAGCGACAGGGCGTTGTTCGCGGGAGAACCTGAGAGCTGCTGCTTGTTGGAGTTGAGAGCAGCGAAGAGCAGGTTCTGCTGTTGCGGGGTCAAGAGGAAGTTGGGTGGCAAAGAGCCACCAGTGCCAGTAGAAGCCATCGCGAGGGACGAGGTCGGTCGGTAAGAGGCGGCGCGGGAGATGAAGAGTAATCGCAAACCGTGGCGGAGGAAAGCGAGCCCAGGAGATGGATATCAATCAAGCTCTCTGCCGTTCCAGGCTCTCGCAAGAGGGGGCAAAGAGCCTGCGTAGCGGCGACGTCGGCGTGTTGGCGGCCACCCAGGCTAGAGCGGCGAGCGGGGCTTGGAGGAGCGAAGCAGAGTGAATAGACGGATTCTCGCGCGAGAATGACACAATGAACAGAGAAGAGATTGATAATCGAAGCGAAATAAGGGGATTTTCGGATTGAGATCTCAAAGGGACCAGGTTACTATGTAAGATGGACGGATGATGGAATCGCTGCGACGGGTGGCCGCTGGCGTCAGGCGGATGGAGTGGAGGAGCGTGAGAGTTTGGCGGGGGCCGGGCCTGGGCTGGTTGGCTGCTTGCCGGCGGGCGGGCAGCGCTGGAGCGGGCGTGCAGGGCTGGCTACAGCGGGAGGGGTAGCCACCCAAGGTACCTGACAGTCGCACTGTAGGTGCACGAGTACCTGGCCGCGCGTGTATGGACCTGGGCTGGGTGCTGGTAGGTAGGGTCCAAGCTGCAGGAGAGGCCAGGTATCGACGGCACGACGCGAAGAATTTTTGCTGCCTGAGTCACAAAGATTTCTTCTAGCTGCTTCTGCCGTCAGCTGGAGCAGAAAAGGGACCGTCTGGGTGGGGGGAAGTGAGTTGAAGGAAGTGCAATCAGTGGGAGGCTGGCGAGGACTGGGCCGGAGGTAGCATTGGATGACAGTGCGGATCGACTCAAAAAGTGAATTTGTCAGCCGGCGCTACCGGCTCGCGCACCTCACACCTTACGCATCAAACCACCTGGGCTGCACCAGGCCATGTACCAGATGGGACTTACAACAAGACGAAACAAAAAGCCACCCAGGCCATGCCCAAACGAGGCTTGAGCACGCTCGTTTCCTGCTGCATCTGACTCACCCCCGAGATCAAGCAGACCGTCACTTCCGTCCACACTGTCTCGCCCGCCTCGCCCATTGGCCTACCCTTGCCCGCGCACCCGCTACGCTGGCCGATCTGCTTCCATCGCTATAATTGACATGCCCGCGCCCTTTAGCATTATGCACAGTTCCCCCGAGTCTACCCTCCATTCTCGTTCTTTTCTGGCCTCGTTTTGCCCCTCGCATTTATTGACGGCAATGTGCACAATGGATTTCTGCAAATTGCCGTCTGTCTGTTTGTTCTGCCACGGTGGCAAGCGACGGCCACAACTCTCACGCTCTACCTCGTCGTCAACCCAGGCAACACGAGCTGCTACAGCTGATCTGAGCTTCGACTAATCCCCTGGCTCGGCCTTTCTTGTTGGGTTTGACCAACTTGGTCCCTGGCTGCTAACCTTTCTTCTAGCGGTAAAGGTAACTCTGTCTCCGTGCACCGCCAGCACCGCCTCCGTTGTCCTGCCTTATCGCCGAAGCGCTTCCCCCGAGTTGTTATTTCCCCGGATTTAGATAATTGGGAGCTTCGGAGTTTGCCACACCCTGCATTTCCCAACTCCGATGGCCAATCATGACGACCCTTGAGTTCCGAGTTGTCGCAACACCCATCGCAAACAAAGCTCAAGGCTCCGAATTCCAGCATCGCTACATTCTCCCTACTACAATTCGGCGACTTGATTCAGCAATTGAGCCTCCGTCATTCTGGTTTGGGGTAATTGGAGAACTAAAAAAACCAGGTACAGCTTCCGCCCAGGTCTCACTCCTTTGCCACTGGAAGCGAACCCGAGGGGACGGACCAATGCGGCTAAGACGCTTATTATGCATGTTTTGGAATCATCCTTGCTGGCGGTCTGACTTCACGTGCCGCTATTCAACGGTGATATTCATTCCTCGGCCCATACCAAATAATGCTGAAACGTATTCTCGTTGTTATTACGTCAGTGCCCTGTAGACCCTCGACATCGAGTCATGTAGGTAATAGCCACAAGCAACATGCCCATGCCGTCTCTTGTCTCTCGCCGTCACGTGATCCATATGAGCTTGTTCGAACGGCGTTCAAGTCAGGGAACTGCAGAAAAATGCTTTTTTCTTTCTTTTTCTTCCCAACTGCCGCGCAAACTGGCGCGGAATTACGTCACGAGTACTGCTTGAAAGCTTAGTCCCCCCTTGTAGCGTTTTCCCTTGCTTGATTCAAGTCATAGCTGGCGTAGGATGTCGCGGACTAAACCCTACCCAAGGAGGCTCTCAAAATGATCCAGATGCGATTGTCGCGGCCTCCCCTTCCTCCGACGAAGGAGCCTATAGATCTAGGCATCGCCTAGAAGTTGACGCTCAGTAACATCTTGTGAACGCAGCTGCTGGCGCCATGATAACTCACAAGATGTGAGATATGCCTGAGCAAGACGGACTTGCTAGCGAACACGCTCGGGAGAGCGGTAGTTTTGGCCACTGACAAAATGGCACAGGCTAGTATATAGAGATGGGGAGTTAAGGTTAGTTTGTAGAATAAGTACGAGAGGTCGGCCATAAAGACTAAGATCAGAAGAGTAACGCGCAAAACCGATCCACCCGCATATCTAAGTTACCATGGTCAACGATGTCAAAACATGTTATCCACCCTGCTCACAATGAGTTCAGATTCAAGTCCGGCCAGTCCGCCCTATAACGATACACGGCACCTATTCCTAGTATCATGTAAATATATTGGCAATCTTTACTTTGTGAGATTTGTCACATACAAATGCCAACTTCAACGCTTATTTGTAATGACCAATAACAATGAGAGAAAGGCGTCATCATGAGGTTCGAATTGTCTGCTAGTTAAGTCTTAAGAGATTGAGGCTCAAATTAGACCTCGTGGGAACACCCTCATGAGGACACTTCAGCCAAGCACATGGCCTAGAGATTGATGTGCTAAGCAGTTAAGCGGCTGCAAGAGTTTACACTTAGTTATGAAACAACCTCGAACTCTAGAACCAACTCTTGAAGAAGTTTAAGACTGAGGTTTACAAAAGTGAATAAAACGAGCAAGCTTGGGAGTTGCCCGACTATTGTTTGGGATTTATTGATCCTTCCGGAGTTTTGCTAATTTTGGCACTGAGACCAATAGCAAAGATGGACGGAAAGGTCTGTGCCAGTGATGAACTTCCTCGCGCCAATCAGTTATGGTTTAGTTAGTTTATGTCCCTCTTCCTTCTCCCTCTTTAGTCAAGTCATCCACGCACATGTCGCAAGTTTGCAAGTTGGATCTGTCTTGAACAATGGGTTTACAGTTGTGTATTGGCTTCTAGTCGTTAAGCCTATTAATCCCAACGCTATCAACGCCGTTCCATTTCATGCCATCATTAAGCGTGCTTTACTCCTTAGCAATCTGCTTGTGGACCTCGGCCTTGTTCTCATGAGTAGACTGGTCGATCTTGTCACCAAGAGCGTCCTTGGCAGCAGAGGCACTTCGGGACTGTTAGCATCGTGTCTCATGGTATACTCGACACCGGGTGTAGATGCTGAGAATGCATTTTGGGAGGCTACTTACCGAGTGCCGATAGGGGCGTTGCCGTCCTTGGCAACCTCCTTGTTGGCCTCCTTGCTCGCTCCAGAGGTAGCACCCTGCACGGTCTCGGCAACGTAGTTAAAGGCCTAGAGAATTCGTTAGTGATTATTGCTTTGCCTACTCAGAAAGAACTTGCCTGCTTAGCGGACTCCATCTTGCTTGGAAATTGGTGGTGGTTTGGTGGTGGGTGTGAAGAGTAGTGGTAAATAGTATGAGTAACTGTGTAGTGGTGAAGAAAAAAGTTCGAGATGCAGAGGAGGGACTCGGGGTTTAAGTAGGAAATCCTGCAAGTAGGTACCCTCACGATGCAAGCACGCGCGTTATCTTTGAAATTGTTGGGAATGCGTCAATCGCGGTACCAGATGTTATGGTCCGCTTCCAACCCATCACCAGTCAGGCTATCAATCAGCACCTCAACGGATACAGTGACGTCAGTCATAAATCGAGACGCTCGCTGCCTACGTCATCAACCCCCGCGGTCGCGGTGGCTTTGTTGGAAGGGGACTATCGAGCCAAGTCAAGGATGTCTTCAAACGCCTCCAGATCCGCAATTGTCTACATCCGGGGGGGTGAACACCTCGTGCCAGGGACGGTTTTCTCGATGCCTTCGCGAAGCTGATTGGACGGTGCCACGTCTTAGCAAGGGAAGCGTGAGGATCCCTGCGGGAGAGCTTTGAGGCTCCAGTTCCAGAGGCTCCTTGTGATGGATCCGCTAAGCCAGGGCCGCGGCGTTGATTGGTTACGACAGGGATACCCAGATGCACAATGACAACACGACTCTGGGAGTGGCTTGTCCTGTGAAAATCCGGGCGATCCAGACATCAGCCCGAGGGAGAATATCCGTCGTGCTGGAACCAATCGACATCTTTAGCTACACTTTGGCTCGTGTCATGGCTAGTTCTCGCCCTTCGTCTAGATCGCGATCTAGGTCAGATGACCCCAAAGGACGATAATGCGCTCCGTGAGTAACCGACGATCGAGACGCTTTGACGTCAGCATCGATAAACAGGGAAGTCTGCCGTTTGCTTCCGGACATGTCTCGATCGATTTGATGTCTTCGGCACCAGATGCCTTTGGACATGTGGCATGTGAACACCCTCAGAAGGCGGGGTTCCTGAGTAAGGGTCCCTTCTTCTCAGGTTCCTGAAGGGTATCAACACCCTCTTTTCTGGCTATCATTCACAAGATGTTACCAGGCTCATGTCCCTCAAGAGTGTTGCTCTCTGGCAATCCCGTTGCGCAACAAGACAAACTCCCCAGCGTCTGTTGATGAAATCATCGTCTCTTCAGCTCGTCAGCTGCGAAAGAGCCAGTTCCTCGTGGAAGCCAAAGGAACACTAAAGCAGGCTACTATGTCAACCTAGCCGCTTATCGAACATGTAGCTCTTGATTTCAGCCACCCTAGTATTGGTCTAATGTTATCAAAACAAACAATACGAGTATGAATAGTCTCGACCAATGGGTAGCCTTGGGTCTTCTTCATTCGGTATAGGTTTAGACTTGCCTTGGCATAAAGGATAAAGGTACCCTCATTGAGTTTCGTGGTTTACCATGGCCGAGACACCGCCCGCATCCGTCCTGCCTCAAAACGCGAATGCCCTCATATACGTCACTACGTACAGGCCGAAAGACTCAATTGAGCTTAGTCAATGTCCAAGCGAATTCCGACTGGCCAATTGCTCAAGAGTCTTCTAGCCGCTGAACTCTAATGGGCTCGTTTCGAAAAGCAAAGCTGAAAGCTGAACTCTTTGTACTCGCCTACGGGCATTATCTGATTGATCTTTGGTCGGTGCCATTTCTAGTATTTGATGAATTCACATGTGTTCTTGCTTTGGCTGTCCCCTCACAAACTCGGACTCGCGATGAGTGTGGGCCTGGTCGTATTCGAACGGCCTTACTCACGTGAGGCAAGGTTTGCCGTTATGCTGTAGCCAGTATGAACTTGTGCTGGTTTAGAAAGAATTGAGACCGCATGTTGGTTGAGGCCATCGACACTTATTTGAGCTCTTTCGTAACCTCAACGTACTGCGGTTGTCAATTATGAGATGGTAGCGAATCCGTAGGGTGCTATTAATGTAGTGGATGTCATTGAACCCGTACCCCCATGAAAGGTCACCACTCCTCACTGTTCTCCTGGCCCTACACATGTTCTTGGAGGTATTGAGACAGCAGGGAGATGTTTTCATATTTGCAGTATGGGGCTCTTCGTGCCTTCCTGTCCGTTATTCTTTGTCGGCTTGCCAAGCGTAGGCTCGTACGCAACTATCCGATCCGTTAGATAATAAATCAGGAGTAGAGGCATGCTAATACACTGCTAAAGACCATGGAATAATTTCATGTCGTTGTCATGAATTCCTGGTGTCTTTAGGTTAATCAGATGGACGAGTCCCAGCTACTGTACCTACCTAGGTATCCCCGGCTTACACCCATACAGCTGTCACGTGCGCTTTCCAGCTGCTGGCCCGTGCAGATGCCAATAGACCCCGCGGCAGTCAGGAGGTAACGCCAGCTCCGTCTCAAGGGAGCTCCAGACAACGACGGAGCATCTTGAATGAAGCGTCCTTGAACATTCTTGAACCGCCATTCACGGCCCCCGCCTCAAAACTGATACCGAGAACACAAGGCGATCCGATATAGGTGCACACCGCACTCCTCGACTGTCGCTATGGATCTGGCGTACGATCACATCGTAGAGGATGGCTACGCTAAAATCCCCGAGGGTTCGGAGTCCAAGGATGGCTCAAAGCCTGAAGAGGTCCAGTCATCGCTAAACAAAGACTTCCAGGAGGCTTACAACGCCTTCTCTAACAGCCCCTGGGGTGCCAGGATCGGTGGGTTTTTCGGAAACGTTGTCAAGCAGGTATGAGAGCTCGGCCTCATCAGCCTAGCCCATTCTGACATGCGCAGGGCGAGTCGGTGTACACCCAGGCCTCCAAGGAACTGGCGGAAGTAGGTGAAGATGCATCAAAGGGTTTTACAGATCTTCGTGCGTCCATTCTTAGCCACACACGGAATCTCTCCCTCAACGCAACTGCTGCCGCCGAGAGTTCCAAGGATGCAGAGGAAGATCCTTCTACACCCACCAAGTCACGAGCAGGCGAGTCCTCGGCAGGGGCAGGGACTCAAGATTCCGAGAATGCATTGGAAAGGATCAAGTCGGAGGCTGCAAAGCGACTCAAGGACCTTCAACGAGCCGAGGATGCCGCCGACGAGGCCCTTATTCGCTTTGGTGGCAACGTACGGAACTTTCTTCGCGATGCCATCAGCATCGCCCCTCCTCAGGCGTCTGACCAGAGCGGAACCGTTCTCTTTGAGAGTAAGGATGCTCAGGGTAAGCGGGTGATTCATACTTCGAGGTTCGACGCCCAACTACATGTCATCCATACCTCAACCGAGAGCTTCACCAAGGATCCCAACAGCGCCCAGTATGAAAAGTGGTCAAAGGAATTTGATGCAGACAAGAAGACACCCGATATCGACAACGATCTACAGAAGTTCCCCGACCTACGAGCCACCATGGAGAAGCTGGTCCCTGATCAGGTCTCTTACGTCGATTTCTGGAAGCGCTACTATTTCCTTCGCCACGGTATTGAGACAGCCGAAGCTAGACGGCGGGATCTTCTTCAGGGTATGTAACAAAGAGCGCTCAAGACGTATTGTGCTAACAAGCTGGCAGCCGCCTCTGCCGAGGACGAGGTTGGCTGGGATGACGATTCCGAAGATGAATCTGAGGAAGAGTCTGAGGAAGAATCCGATGACGACGACTCTGACGACGATTCTGACGACGACAGTAACCCTGCTGCTAAAGCTCCTGCTGCCAAAACTCCTGCCGCCAAAGCCCCCGCAACCAAAGCTCCTGCTACCAACCCCCCCGCTGCTAAAGCCCCTGCTGCCAAAGCCAAGACCGAACCCAAAGTTGCCTCTGCTGCCTCCTCGACCACTATCCAACCTCCTGCTGGGAAAAACCTCCTGAAGCCTACCGAACCCCGTAAGTCCAATGACGAAAAGTCACAGGCCGATAGTGAAGCCAGCTACGACGTCGTGGGCGCGACGTCTGGAAAGACAACCCAGACCCCCAACAGCCCGAAGGACTCCAAGAAGGAAGACGATAGTGACGATGACTGGGAGTAGGGCCCGACATATGACCCAAGTGTATGTGTGGGATGATCGGTGCGTCGCTCGTCCAGCTCGGCGTTCGGTATTTGTGCAACCAATGTGGCAGACTGAAAGAGCCACAGACCTTGTATCTTGATTTGGGTATCAATACCAGGGACTCGTGTCCGATATGCATCTTTCAGCTCCAACCAAGTCAACGGAATATTCTTGCATTGTCTCCTCGTTTACCTCTTCTTCTTGGTAACCATGGTGAAGCCATCTTCGTCGACTTCGGGCTGGGGCTTCTCCCTGGGTGCCGAGATCAATGCAGGAGCCTCGTCCATCTCGACATCAGCACCGCCATCATCATCCTCGTCGTCGTCATCATCGCTCTCCCAGTCCGTGTCTTGGTCAGCGTCTTCTGCCTTCTTGAACATCTGGTCGACCTTTAATCCCTTGCGGTTCAACCAGCGAGTGCGTAGAGCCTTGACGTCGTCAAAGTTGCCAACAGCGCATCCTGTACGGGCACGGAGAATATTGCCTGCCACCTCTGTTCCTGAATCGTCGTCGACGTTGACCTCAAACTCGTCCACCATAACCTGCAAGAGAACAGTCTCGACATCCTCCAGATCAGGCTCCTCATGGGTCTTGACATTCTTGTTTGTCTCGGACGGCGGTGTATCGGTGAACTCTGGAAATAGCTCGACAATGGCACCGGCGAACCAGTCGCGCTTGTCGGCAGAGTCTGGGCCGCCCCAGTTGTTCTGAACGGAGAGTGTGAGGGCAGGCCATAGGTGAAGGGAGTACGCGACGGCTTGCTCGAACTCGGATTGGCGCTCAGCTTTTTTTTATAAATGTCAGCAAAGTGAAACATCGATAGCGATTATAAACAACAAAACTCACCAGCTGGAGGCAGCTGCGCAGGTTCTGAAGAAGCCATGGTAATGATCCTTTTTTGGCGGGGTTTGGAGGGGCAGATGGAGAGACTGCACAAAATTTTTGGTGTCTTATTTTTTTCTTCGGGACCCCAATCCACCACCCACAGAATCCGCCAGTGCCACAAAGCCCACTGATTTTCCTCCGCAAACGCACGGGCCAAGGTTAAATAAAATGACGGTTCCCTAGCGACTCACTCGCTGCATGCGGCAGGCGGACTCGACGCTCCCGTCCCACGACTGTCAGGGGTAGCCTGTGGTCGGTTGAGAATGACATCATGAGACCCCTAAGCAGCAAGTTGGGTTCGGGCTCAGCTGGGCCAACATGTCCTACTTTTGACGCTGATCATGGAGATGAAGTCTTTTTAGTTTCACAACAAGCTTTCTGAGCAGAGGGCGCGTCCGCAGCAGCCTCTGCGAAGTCGAATCCAGTGCCATGAACTCACTCAACACCACGTCCGTCTCGCTGGCAGTGACGCCGACCGTCGTCTCGACCTTGTTTTCGCATGTAGGTTCAATTCGGTTCGCGACATCTGCAGCTTGGCTGCGGGGACTAGGCATTGGAATTGCCGTCTCAATTGCTTTTACTTTCATCTCGACATGCGGCTGACGCGACGACGTTTTGCAGTACTTCAACAGGAAGCCGTTGAGACAACGCCCAACTGCGCACCTGTCCTATGATGAAGGACTGCATCTGATCCGCTCATTCCTCGAGTATGCTTCGCACCACACGGTCGAGGAGCTCCAGGCCTTTACTGCGCAATGGGTGCCGCACCCGCAATGGGTCAAAGTCGAGGACGCGACGATACCCGAAGACCAATTGACCCGCGCCGCTGAGCTGCTTCACAAACAGCTGGGCACCGACGGCCTTCGCCAGGTAGGCGGTGAGAAGTGGTGGCAATGGCGGAAGCCCAAGAGTTCTCTTGATGCTGAATGGATTGAGATGCGCTCGGATGCCTGGGAGCGCAAACAAGACGGCGGCAAATCGCGGCGCGTCATGATGTACATCCACGGAGGCGCGTACTACTTTGGCAGCGTAGATGAGCATCGGTATCAGATGCAACGACATGCTCGCAAGCTCAAGGCGCGCGTCTTTGCGCCTCGCTATCGACTCTCCCCGCAGTTTCCTTTTCCGTGCGGCCTCCACGACTGCCTGGCTGCGTATCTCTACCTCTTGACGATCCAAGATCCAACAACCGTCGTGCTGGCTGGAGACTCGGCAGGTGGTGGCATGGTTATGTCTCTGTTGTGTGTCCTTAGAGACCAGGGGATCCCGCTGCCTGCTGGTGCTGTGCTTATCAGCCCTTGGGTTGACTTGACGCACTCTTTCCCAAGCGTCTCGGGTGAAGCACCACTGGACTACATTCCTCAGTCAGGATTTCACCATAAACCCTCGAAAGCATGGCCGCCGCCTAATGAGGATGATATCGCAATGCTTAGGGAGGAAGCGTTGAAGAAGAAAAAGGGCGAGACCAAGAAGACGCTCAAAACGCACGAACTTAAAGAAAAACAGCAAGCCCCCGTTGCTAAGAAGGAAGCATCAAATGCCTCATCCAGATCCGATTGGATCAATGGTGGGGTTCCAGTTAATCTCGAAAAACTTCTCTCAGTCGCCATTGATGGGGAGGTAGTGAAGCTCAAAGATCAGATTCAGGTAGGCCGCAGACACCACAACAACCAGTAGCACTGATCAGAAGCTGACGTTTCAAGATGTATACTACAAATGAGCTCCTTGCTCACCCACTGGTTAGCCCAGTCATGCAGCCTACCTTGGGCGGTCTGCCACCATTGCTCATCATGGTTGGAGGAGGAGAAATCCTCCGTGATGAGCAAATCTACCTTGCCCACAAGTGTGCTAATCCCGCCAAATATGCGCCACCAGAGGAAGCATTAACTCCGGAGGGAAAGGCTCTGTTGGAACAGTACAAGCCGACTGATGTCCAACTTCAAGTATGGGATGATCTCTGTCATGTGGCACCAACACTCAGCTTCACCCGTCCTGCCAAGTACATGTACAGATCTATTGCCCAATTTGGTGCATGGACTCTTGCCAGAGCTCAGAAGCGCGGCATTGATATCCTCGACGACGATGATATATCGGTCATTTCTCAGTCTGGGTCAGATAGTGATCAGCCCGAGAAGCCGCCCAAAACTCGAGAGACGGAAAAGTCCGACATCAACGCCGAGGCAGGCCAGGTTGGAAAGGCTGGCGACCCTCTGCCCCCCTTTAAGAACCACATGATTCGCCAAAAGGTTACTCGTCACGGCGCAACTTTGCCATTGGCTTCAGAGGCCGAACTCCCGGCATGCTGCGTCCAGGCCGCTACCGTGGGCGTTGTCAAAGAAGGCACTGTTAAGAAATGGCTGGCAATGAAGAAGCAGTGGGATCACCGTTATGCATCAACTAAGGCCAAGGTTCATAAGAAAATCGTCAACGACATGGTGGCTGGTTATCATGAGTATGGCTCTGGCGAGCACCCTCCTCCTACTGCCTTGGCTGGGCGCCGAAGAGTCGACTCCGAGTTAGTGGAGGGCAAGAAACAGAAGAGTTGGGGTTTGGCCATGTGGTCTCTATGGGGTTCTAAGCACGATGAGATGACTGTCGAGCGGGAGAAGAAGGCTAGTGAAGAGCCAGGGGTTCACGTCGCCACGACGGCCGAGGGAGAAGGGGCACGCTCATTTTCCGAGATTGAAGGTCAAGACCGGCCCCCGATATTGTCCTCCCGATCACGGAGTCGGTCGCATCGTAAGACGGTCATCGATGAAAACCAAACGGGTAGCCAGCCCATCACTGAAAACATGGCAGTTGCCCATCTATTGGAACAAAGAAGGGAACAAGAAGCCGCTAAGCCTGGACTACTTAGTCCTGATTATGTGCCAGAGACTGGGGTAGCAGGCAAACGACCGTTCCTTGATGGCATCGCGCTGCCGTTTAGTCTTAATAAGGAGGCTGACACAGCCAGCATGATGACCTTGCACTCAACGGCCACTCCACTCCCAGGTTCACGACCTATGAGCCCAAATCTCCCGGACGACGACTCAACGCAGCCGACTCAGACGACGCAGATGACATCACAAGAAGAGGACGAACCGACGACTGGCGTAGCAGGCAAACGTCCATTCATTGGTGGGATTGCACTGCCTTTCAGTCTTAAGAAGGAAGCAGAGACGGCCAGTATGATGACCTTGCAGTCCAACATTACTCCCCTTCCTGGTTCGCGACCCATGAGTCCCAACGTTTTGAGTGACGACTCAGGGCAACTCACAAAGGCAGCCGATCAAGTCGAGGAAAATGACCCAGCTAAAGTGAATGGATTGGTAAAGGAGAACGGAGAAGCTAGGGAGGAGGGAGCTGGTCTGGCTGGGCCTGCTCCGGGGCGACCTGGCCTAGACACATTTGTCACAGCCCAGGAGCTGCCTCAAATCAAGCAAGAGGGGGAATCATGAGTGAGTTACAGTTTGGCGCAATGGATGATATGGAGCCAGAATGCATTATTTTGGGTATTTGGGTACTGCCAGGATATTCCGTGTGTCGGCACAGTCGTTTATAATTTCTTTGCGTTCGTAAATATCCAGTCAGTTTGTTTCGGAAACAGTTCATCATCCAACTTTTGTCGTTGTCCGTGATGGTGTCTCGGTATAATCATACATGGTGGTACAGTGTACACGGGTATATATATACAACCCCGCCAGAGCGTCCCAAACTCTGGTTGATACAATATCAGGCTCCATCCTGAATTCGTCTTGTGATTCTCTTGATTTTCTTGGGTCTGAATACCGCCTCTCGACGCTCTGTTTGCTCAGTCCACGCCGTTGTATCTTTTCCATTGTTCGACGTAGAAGTGAGGATCTTGCGGACCCTTCTCGAGACCTTGGTAGTCACCCGGTTGCGCCTTGACCTCCCGGCTCACGAACGGCGTAAGCTAAACCACAATGTTGGTTACCATGCCTCTCTCATTGGGTATAGAAGTCTCTTTCTTACCTTGAAGTCCTTCAAGTTCGGTACGGCATATGTTCGTACCTTGTTCCACTCAATCACGTAGCCTCCGTATTTTGTGTGTCGACCCATTGAACCCGTGCGGTTGCCCTTGTAGAAGCCACGACCAACATCCTTGGTGGTAAGTCTGATGTGTCGGTAGCGGCCGACGGAGAGGGCTTGCGTGGGTCTCATGGCGGGTGACGGATGCTAAGAAGGCCGAATTCCGGACTGAAAGGATCGCGCGTCAACGAAGGCAAATTCGGGACGAGAGGAGTGAAATCGTGGGCCGTTCGTAGTCAATCGGTAGTCGGCGTCACGATCGCAAGGTTGAATGTTGAAGTTTTGGAGATCCGGGGGTTGGTGTTCTTCCGATTCCGGTGTTAGCTCCCCACATCTTGCAGGGGTCTTACCAGCACTATCTGGCCGGTGCTCGACGACATGTTGTGACTGGTACCTATACGACACGAGAATAATATTCTAACTTGGGATCACTAGCGAGAAGGTACATTTCACCTTTCATTTTATTTCTAAGAGAACAATTTCTACCCTGGGGCGGCTTGTTACTGCTGTCCATGGGCTCTGTAAGTGGGCTGTGCCGCTAACGAGGGGCACATGCGATGGCTAACGTCGCCAAGTACCAGCTCTGAGCTCACCAAACATCGCGCAGCGAACCCATGCCTCCGACGTCTCAAAGCGGCCACCATGGATGGGTATCCTACGGGAAGTCTGGATCATAATGTTCCGTTTCTAGTTGCCGCAGGCCTCAACAGCGAGACGAACGAGCTCCCTCTGAGTGCCGAGCTCAAGGACCAGGGCATCCTCCTCCGGTCAGAGCTGCCGCCTATCGAGGGCAAAGAGGCCGAGGTTTTGGAGCAGTATATGAAAGATGTTGATGCCAGCGCCAAGTCTTGGAGTGCTTTTGAGAGGGAGGAGCCCTACAGATTCCGGATCAGGGCTACGGGAAGGGTAGGACGACCCCAAGATGCTTGACGAGCCACGCTTCTGATCATTTGCGACAGTCGTTTCTACTCCCACCGCGCCGAGCCCGACTCCCCGAAGGCGTTGAACCTCTCGGCCTAGCCCCGACGCTGCACTCGCCCTTTTCGCCTCTAAGCCCGGTATCGGCGCTGTATCCAGATGGTCTCATAGACGCGCAATGGATCAAGAAGCACCAGCATCTAGTTCCTAGCATCTATCTCTGCTTCTACTCTCTTACGAGCGACCCGACGTCTACGACACTGCAAGACAACCACATCAAGTCCGATATCAACAACCTCAAGAGTGCACTGGCTCGGTCAGGATACAAGACGAGACTGGCAATAGTCCTTCTTGCGGAGAGTGAGGGTGGGCCTGTCTCGTTGTCCGAAGGGATTCAGGAGAGACTGGAAAACATACGGAGAGGGACAGCACTGGATCCAAAATCGGTCTTTTACATCCCGTCTCAGGAGTCACAGGACGATCTAAAGCAAGTGGTCGACAATATCCTCGCCGTCTTGTATACATCAGCTGTGGAGTATTACCGAGATTTGGGAAGGCATGCTCGGAAGAAACGCTCTCGTGGCATAGCCCCCCAGCCAACCGTTCCACCCACGTCAGGAACATCGCAAACACTCTCACTGCCGGATTGGAATTTCAGATACGACTTCAAGTCGGCTGTGTTTGCAGAGTTTCGACAGGAAACAGACGCCGCGCTGCGGTCTTTTGAACAGGCGTACGAGGTGCTCCTGGGTCAGGATGTGCTTGACATCGTCCCCAGCTGGAGTCCTCGTTGGAACGAGGCGCGTCTGTTGGCCGATGTGATAGCCATACGCTGTCTACGATGTCACTTGTGGCTTGGTCAAACCACCCTAGCGGTTCGACGATGGCAGTCACACCGGGATCGAATCGGGGATTTTGTTGATCGTCGTGGGCGGGGGACGAATAACTATGGATGGCAAGCCTGGGAAGCCCGTTGGGCCATGGTCATGGCCAACCTGATCGAGAAAGTTGGTGTACCAAGCCTGGCACCAGCAACAATGTCCCTCTTCGCGCAGCCAGACAAATCTGTATTAGGCGAGCGGATACCACCGTGGGAATCGCTGCACCATACAGGATACTGGTATCGCATTGCGGCCCGTCATCTAGTAGCCCGTCGAAAACTCGCCCTTCGGATACCGGAAGAGGACAGAAAGGCCCCGGACGCTACGCCGGCATCGATGGTCTCCGGCAAGGCATATACGTATGACACATACATGTGCCCAGAACCGTATCAAGAGTATCCCTTGACTGGGAAGGGTGTTAACCATTCACAGCTAGTCATTGATTGTCTAAAGGCAGCAAGCTCTCAATTCCAAGCCCGCAAGCAGGGACGACTAAGCGCTGAGATATCTCTCGAATGTGCCAGAGAGATGGCTAACCTAGAGTTATGGGACGATGCCGTGGATGTGCTGCGGCCATTCTGGGAGGATGTCGCATTCAGGTCTGAGGGCTGGGTTGACATCTCTGAGGATCTGTGTTGGCTCATGCGCAGAGTTGCCGTGGGAGCCGGGCGATCAGACCTGGTTGTTGCCGCTGACTGGGAGCTCATGAACAATAGTAGGTGTTTCCGGTTCCGTGAGATGAGGCCTCAACTAATCTTGGCGAAGAGTTTGTGCGACGACCTCAGTGGCATTACGACATCACAAAATCTCTTGAGGGCGTTTCCACCGAGACCCAACCCGCCATCAGTTTGTCAGACGACAAGACGGGTTCCTTTATTTCAGCATCGTTCGTCTTCCGGGGCAAGGAAAGCAAGGCTGGCGAGACTTGCACTGCGCAGCTTGCGCTCACTTCACATACATTTCTCGATGCCGCTCCTATATTGCTTGACACCTTGAAAATCGAGTTCGTTGGCAATCTCAAGCCAATTATCATAGAACATGCATCGCCAGGAGATGACGAGGAACCTTCCGGCTCGGGCGTTGCTATCTCTTCATTATCGCTACAAGAAGACTTTCCTGGCGAGTCAGAGGACGATCTACCCTCATTACTCAGAGGCCAGTCAGATCTGGTCCTCCAACCTGGTCAAACTAGGGTTTTCGAGATAAAAATACCTTTAAGAGAGCCAGGAACAGCCACGGCATCATTTGCAACACTATCACACAGCAATGAGGCCTTTAGTCTTGACTACACGCTCAAGTTCCGTGAGACAGACCCTATTGTCGGCTGGTATATCCAAGGATCATCAAAGCCCAGAAACAGTCGCCCAGAGGCGAGTACAATCCTGATCCAGCCAAGGCCTCCAAAGATGGAGATCAAACTTGTGGAGCCACTGGCACAGTACTATGCAAACGAGGCCATTGACTTGCAAGTTGAGCTACTGAATGCAGAAGAGGAGTCCGCTAGCGTCAAGCTCGACATTCATCTGTTTGGTGAGGAGGTGCCTGCGGTTCGAGCGGAGGCAGTTGGGCACGAAGAGAGTGCAGAGGCGCAGGCTGAGGAGTCCAAGATCTCGGGTCTGGCTCTGGGGGCGATCAAGAGCGCCGAATCAGTCAAGCTAGTACTTCACCTCGACCCTCCTACGGCACCAACCACGTTCGACCTGCACCTGAGGGCATCATATCATTTGGACTCTGATGTAGCGACCCCTATCATGCAGGTGTTGACGGTCCAGCTCAACGTCGTCAATGCTTTTGAAGCCAACTACGATTTGGTTCCACGGCTTCACCCTGAGCCATGGCCGAGTTTGTTTGACTCGGAGGGGCTTGGCGATACAGAAGAGGGTGTTGCCAGGGGCTTTGCACAGAAGTGGAGTCTGCTATGCCACTACGCATCGTTTGCCCAAGAAGATCTGAAAGTACTTGGGATGGAGTTGAAAATGCTGTTTTGCGTGGGCGGTGCGCGATGCAACGTCATCCAGGGGCCAAGCGTATCGCACAACGGGGTGGTAGTCGCACCTAAGACGATGCACGAGGCGCAGTTCGATCTAGTAGCCCAGAAGCTCACGATGGAGGATCGACATCCAGTTACACTGGATCTCGCGTTTGTCATTCGATGGCAGCGGCAGAGCCGCACCGATGAAGCAGTCAACATAACGACAATGCCAGTTGGAAAGTACCTGGTGCTAGGGACAGAGCCGCGAGTGCTAGCATCTGTGTATCATGACCGAGGAGCGGAGGATGGTGTGCCAGGCCTGATGCAGCTGGACATGACGATCGAGAACCCGTCCAACCACTTCCTGACGTTCGGACTGAGCATGGAGCCGAGCGACGAGTTTGCCTTTTCAGGAGCAAAGCAGACCACATTGAATCTGCTTCCACAGTCAAGGCGAACGACAACTTACCGGCTGCTACCACACGTGAGCGGAGCGTACCTCCGACCACGGCTTACTGTGCGAGACAAGTATTTCCAGAAGGTGTTGCGGATAATACCAACCGAGGGGATGAAAATCGACAAAGATGGTCTACTAGTGTGGGTTCCTGGAGAGGGGGACGAGACGGAGGACGACGAGGACGAAGATGATGATGACAAGGAAGCGGAGGCACAATGATGTTGAACATGACGATAATAGAGAGATATTGCCGAGAGGCGCCGGATGATTTTGGATTTAGACGGAAGATGGCGGGGAATAGAAATGCGGCGTAAAACAATGAAGCTATCACGAGCAAAATGATTGATGGGGAAAACAAACGCACGGCCTCGTCGTCTCCCTTGACCTCGGTCCCGAGATTTTCGGGTGATGCATGTTTTCGTATCCCCAGAGGTGAATTGAGAGCTGACGTGGGACGGGAAGACGCGTTGCCAAGCAGGTCGGCGTCCACGTAGCTCCAGACGTAAGTACTGTAGGTATACAAGTGCAATAAAAGACGTCAGTGGTCACAAAACCACAAAAAACCAGACAAGCACATGGCGTTTTCTAGAAAGCCACTGTGTGTCGTACTGACCGCTTTTGTCGATGGAATCGTTGATCACAGGGGACAAACAGAGTTTCACGTTTTGGTATTACTCCAAGACACGCGAGGGCGTTGGGAATGAATGAAACCGTGTAACGTCGACCTAACGTCCGATGTGCGTGGATGGGGATTGGGATTGGGATTCCTGGGGCCGGGCCACGAGTTGCTCCGGGAGCGACGTCGTGTCGGCTGACGAAGCTTCAAAGCCGAAACACGATAATCTGTCCGAGTCGCCCAAGAATGGCAATAAGCATATCTCCGCGACTCTGGTGGCTTATGTGAGATGGAGATGGGATGGAGCAGCCAAGAGGAAGAGCGAGGGCCACGAGATCGGATATAAGGGGACGCCGAGGCGCGACGGGATCGAGACCAAGACGGTGGATCATGAGGGGACAATCGCTGCATGGCATTGGACCCGACCCGCTAGACTGGGATGGGAGTTCTGTCTAGCGTGCAGCCTTATGGGGCACCAGGGGGCCGGGAGATGGAAATTTCGTATCCAGAGGGACGACAAGACGGATTGTTTAAGAGCAAGAGTGTGAATTATACCAGAGCTGTGGTGTTGTTGAGGCTGAGTATCAGCAACGCCAGTTATCCATGGCAGCCACAGGCTCAAGAGCTGTACAGCAGTGTAATGGCGGCCCTGTTAAACGGCGAGCAACCTGGCAAACCCAATCAATTATTAAACTAGAAGTCAATGACCCCTCGACGCAACCAAAGTCCAATATCCGTCCCATCTTGACTCATCCCTTCCCCCCTAAGCAAGCACCCCCTAACCCCCCTGATTGGGCGCCACCTCGGACATCGGCCTTGTGAGCAACACCGGGCCGCACGATTGATGACAAGTTGTTTGTGCTGTTTTGACGGGGTTTTGCAGCCATGATGGCGCCAGACAGACGGACAGAGAGGCGGGCATCACACACACCTAACAGGGCATCTGATCTGATCTAGGATGGATGGCATGGCATGGCATGGGGCGGACTGGGAAAAAGCCGCTCGTCGTGTATGCCTCGTGGTGCTGACTGGCTGCCTCAGTCGCCCGGTGTCCGGGGGGTGAGAATGTGCGAAGTGCGGCAGCGGCAGCGGCAGGCGGGCTAATGTGCCATCCGCGCCTGCACTCTGACGGCCCACGACGTCTGAGGCAGGCACCTGTAATTGCCCTTCTTCTCTCGGACTTTTTTTGCATTGTCTTGTTGTCCGAGCCTAAGCTTGACGTGGGAAACGGGCTTGGGGTAGTTTGCTCGCTAGCTTCCTTTTTTCTTCCTTTTTTCCCTTTTGGATCCAACAAGCCCACGTCCCAAACCTGGGACTGACGTATTTATTTAATAAACATTTGGGCCCTTCCACCCTTCTCGAATTTCTTTGCTTCCCCAGTTCATTGGAGCTTCTCGAGGTCACCAACCCAGGACAAACACTCCCTCGAGACGAGACATCAGGCCATCAAATTAAACTTGCCTGCCTGTCGCGCCAAGATCCAGCTGCTCCCGAACCAGACAAAGGAATAAAGAGAGAGAGGGAGACCTTGAATAAGACAAATAACCTTCCTCCTCCCCAGAGCTTCGTCCCGCCAAAGGATCCATCGACCACAAATCCCACAATGGCTACAACTACTCCCGCTGCGGCGGCCACAACCGCCGTCCTCGAAGAGAAGCGTCTCTCGGCCGATGAAAAGACCGAAGTCGGCTCCAACATTGTCGATCCCTCCGCTGAGACCAAGCCCGAGGCTGATGCCAAGGTCGAGCAGCGTAACGACTCCGCCGTTGGAGGCTCCGTCTCGGGTGTCGACGAGGCCAACAGCGACCAGCCCGAGTACCCTTCAGCCGCCAAACTAGCCCTGATTATCTCCTCATTGTGCCTGGCCATCTTCCTCGTCGCTCTGGATCAGACTATCATTGCCCCTGCACTAGGCGCAATCACGGCACAGTTCCAGAGTGTCAAGGATATTGTAGGTTTCCTATGAAATCACCTTCAAGCAAGGAAATCGACTAATACGGTTCCCAGGGCTGGTATGGCTCTTCTTACTTGCTCACCACTACGGCTCTCCAGCCCATGTACGGAAGTATCTACAAGTACTTCAACGTAAAGATTGCCTACCTTACCGCCGTCTTCATCTTCGAGATCGGCAGTTTGATTTCTGCCGTTGCGCCCTCCTCAGTTAGCTTCATTGTTGGTCGTGCCATTGCCGGAGTATGTTACCTCTAATCAAATGGACGAGTTATGATGTTCTCACTGACAATTTTTCTTAGATCGGAACCGCCGGTCTCTTTTCTGGATCTATTGTTATCCTCTCGCTGATTAGTATGTCGCCCCAGACACCAAGGTCCATGTCACCAGCATGACCCCCAACTAACAAACCTAGTGCCCCTTGAGAAGCGCCCCCTGGCCTTTGGTCTCATCGGCGGCATGTGGGGAATCGCCTCCGTTGCAGGACCACTTCTTGGAGGCGCCTTTACTGATCATGCTACTTGGCGATGGTGTTTCTACATCAACCTCCCTATTGGCGGCATCGCCATGATCATCGTCTTCTTCTTCGTTCATGTCAACCGTAACTCGGCCGATTCCCGCAACATGACCTTCCAGAATCGCGTCCGCCAACTCGATCTTGCCGGCGCCGCCATCTTCATCCCTGCCATCATCTGTCTGCTCCTTGCCCTGCAATGGGGTGGTGCCGACTATCCCTGGAACAACTCACGCATCATCGGTCTCTTCTGTGGTTTCGGTGCCATGATTGCCATCTTCATCGGCATCCAGTTCTGGCAGGGTGATCGGGGAACGCTGCCCCCTCGTCTATTCAAGAACCGCAACACCTTGGCGGCCATGCTCTTTGCCATGTTCTTTGGTGCCGGTTTCTTCCCCCTGATCTACTACCTCTGTAAGTTTCTCACTGTTTCTCAACTAAGGCTCCCTACTAACACAGCCAAGCCCTCTACTTCCAAGCCATTCAGGGCGTTAGTGCTGTCCAGGCTGGAATCAAGATCCTGCCTCTTCTGCTCTCTACTGTTCTCTGTTCCATCGTCTCGGGTGCCGTTATCACCGCTGTCGGCTACTACAACTTTGTCATTATCCCATGCATGGTCCTATTCACTGTTGGTAGTGGCATGCTTACTACTCTCGACGTCGACTCGCCACTGAAGGAGTGGTTCGGCTACCAGGTCATCGCCGGCCTTGGGATCGGCGCAGGTTTCCAGATTGGTGTCTTGATCGTGCAGACTGTACTTCCTCAGGAATGGGTTCCTGTTGGTACTGCCTCGGTCCAGTTCTTCCAAGCTCTCGGCGGAGCACTATTCATAGCTGTTGCTCAAACTGTCTTCCAGAATGGCCTCATTGACACCATCAAGGCCGACGACATCGGCATTGACCCTACCATCTTCATCAACAGTGGTGCGTCGGAGATCAAGGATGTGCTCCGCAGAATGGGCCGACTGGATGCATTTGACACTGTCCTCGAGGCATACATGAAGGGCCTGCGAGACACGTTCTATATCTCGCTCGCTTGCGCTGCCTGTGCCTTCATCTCTTGCCTCTTCTTCCAATGGAAGTCAGTCAAGCAGGGCCCCGACGGTCAGAAGAAGAAGGCTGAGCCTGCCGTACCCGTCTAAAAAAGTGGGTCTACAGGTGTCAGTCTTTTTGGAATTCGGCGTTTGATATAGAGGATACCCTTGGATCATCTCTCCACCCTTTGGACGCATCTAGCGTGTGTATTAATGAATGTCTAATGTAATAAAATGGCTGAATAGACAGGTTTTGCATAGACTGTATAAATTGTTGTCGTCATTGTGTGTCATCCGGTGGTCTGTCCCATGAAGCTCGCGCCGTTCTCGCCCTGGTTCTCACACCAGCATCTGCCCCGACGAACTTGAGCACCCAGTCCTTGACTTGTTTGGTCTTGGCCAGCTGCGGATGCCCCTGAGCCCGCTTAGCCAGCTCCCTCGTGGAGTAGAGCCCAGAGCCATCGCGCCTCCACAGCAGACTCACTTTGGTCATGCCCTTGCGCAGGCTCTGGCCGTACACCTTGCCCCTGAATACATGGAGTGCGACATTCTGCATCAACACGACATCTTGACGCCGTAGGTTGCTGATCTCAACTGCTGCTGCGTTCTCGTGAGCAAGCCAGAAGGTCACAGCGAAACCGGACTTGGTGTCATCGCCCACAAGGATCTCGACCAGGGAGAGCGCGCGGCCCCAGCGGGTAGTGACGGTTCGGGGTTGGGCTATAGAGATGATGCCGACGATGATGTTGAGGGTCACGGTTTGGGGGTTGAGAGCAAGAATCCTCGAGGCGGACGGGATGTCCTCTAGATCTGAGAGATGGGAGGGCACAGGCGCTGCTGTGGTTGCTGGTGGGCCTGCAGAAGATGTAGTCATGAAAGACGTTTCCTCTAGCGATGTCTCATCAAAGCTCTCGAGCTGAGATGAGGGAATCGAGTTGTGCACGGCCAAAGAATGGTCGTAAAAGTGTGTCAGCACGTCTTCAGGATCAGTGCCGTCAAAGGATTCCGCCTGGCGGTTGAACGACACTTCAGCCGTAGTAAAGAATTCGGACTGGTTTGCCAGAGCATGTTTGCTGATGCTGGTATCGTGGGTTTGGCTGAAGCCTGTGTGCAGAGGCTGTCTCGTCAGGGGAAGGGAACGCCATGCCGCCTGTGACGATTGTGGGGTGAAATGCGGCGGTGTCTGTCTTTGAGGGGCCAGCCCTAGAAATTCAGTAAAGGTGTCGTCGAGGTCGTTTATGGTGCAGGATGCTGAGTCCAGGGATGAAGCTGGGGGTGCTCCGGCGAAGAGAAGCAGTCGAGGGGTTGCCATGGTGAGATGCGTGAGAAATGATGACGGGTCACGCCTTTGCAGGGCGACAAAAACACCAACTGAGGCATCACCAGGCCTGGCCTGTTACTATATGACGGACAACTAGCAAGATTGCTGCCTCGCAGTGTGTAACTATAGGCAGTGCCTGTAAATTAGCCACGATGCTAGAGACTAGAGTTGCCTATTACAGCCAACATGATCCAAGATTCACGCCCCAAGATCGGCAGCCACGTCCCGGCCCCAGCTGCCGAGGCATCCCCCACATCTCCGCCGCCCCACCGGCCTTCCGCTTGCCGAGGCCATGCCCAACCTCGTCTCGTCGTCCATCAACTCAACCTATCGACTTTGCAACATAAACCATTGTAACCTGGCGACATATATCCATTATAACCGACCATTCACCAAATGCCGTTCTTCTCATAGCCACTACTTATTTCCACTTTCGCTACTTGGCCTCTGGCGCAAGCCTGCATCACCACCATGTCCTCGTCCTCATCCTCACCCTTCGACATCAAGGAGCACACAATTGAAGCTTCATACATACGGGAATACGCCCGTGCTACATCCCACTCTCAAGATGAGAAGCTCTGGTTGCACATCAAGCAGTACATCCCCAAGGACAACCCTAACCCTCAAAAGGGCGATGTAACCATCATTGGGGGACATGCCAATGGTTTCCCCAAGGTAAGACGCCGTGTGTCTTCTTTCCGCGGACTTGTGTTGAGTCTATCTACAACAGGAACTATATGAGCCTTTGTGGGAAGAGTTTTATCGTGAAGCCAAGAGCCGCAACCTGCGTATCCGCGGCATCTGGATAGCTGACACGGCGTGGCAAGGCCAGAGCGGCCTCATCAATAAAGATGCCCTTGGCAACGATCGTAAGGCGAACCCTCTGCTGTCCTCACCTCGTCCCATACTGACTCCTCTCAGCAAGTTGGTTGGACTATGCCCGCGATATTCTCCAGATGATCAACACCTTCCGCCCTCCTCCTCCTATCATGGCCATGGGCCACTCCTTTGGCGGAAATGCCCTCACAAATGTCGCCCTCCTCCATCCCCGTCTTCTCACATCCCTTGTTCTGCTGGACCCCGTCATATCTCATTTCGCTTCCACCCCGGAAACCACGGGCTTCGGCCCGGCAGCCACCAGCATGTACCGCCGCGAAGTCTGGCCCTCCCGCGCTGAGGCCGAAGCATCGTTTAGCCGCAGCCCCTTTTACAAAGCCTGGGATCCCCGCGTGCTGCAGCGCTGGGTGGATTTCGGTATCAGGGACGTACCAGGCGAAGACTCTGTGACGTTGACGACGACCAAGCATCAAGAGGTCTTTACTTTTCTTCGCCCGAGCTGGGAGGCATACGACGCCCAGGGCAAACAGCTCGTCCGCCCAGAACTCGCACCGGATCTAGACGCCAGCCTCAACGACCGCTGGCCAACGTATCCCGTCTACCGCCCTGAAGGACCCAATACCGTTACTCGCCTCCCCCATGTCCGACCCAGTGTCCTCTACGTCTTCGGTGGCCAGAGCAACCTCTCGCCACCAGAACTCCAAAATGAGAAGATGACACTCACGGGATCCGGCCTTGGCGGCAGTGGCGGTGAGGCCAAGGGTCGCGTCAAGAAGGTTGTCGGCGAGAAGAACGGCCATCTGATTCCTATGGAAGACCCTCGCTTCTGCGCAAGCGCAGCAGCTGAGTGGATCAAGGCTGAGGTTGAGGCCTGGTGGGCTGAGGAGCGCAAGTATGAGGAGTGGACACGCAAGTCCAGCGAGGAAAAGACAACACTCTCAGACGACTTCAAGAGGTACGTGGGGAAACCTACAGGTCGTCGAGGTAATGATAAAGCCAAGGCAAAGATATAAGGCATCTATCTATACACCTAGTTTGGTTTGGGGTCGGTATTAGACATGTATAGATGGTCATCATCACACGGAAAAGACTAGTTGCGTAGACAATTTTTTCTCTCTTCTTTCTCGTCTGCACAAGTCCCTAAGCTAGCCGGTTCCCTCCTTTCGAGTTGCACCACATTCCGCTAAGAAATGGCAACAAGCGAGTGATAGAAAAGCAATGCCAGAAGATCCCGCTTTGGTTCAGCATTGAACCCATAAAGAAAGGCAATAATGTAATCGCAGACGTCGCTCCACAAAAGCCATCACTCTCAACTCTGCATAGCGTGCCCATTCTATATCGCCTCAGATGTAGTACATGGAATCCCTGACCGCCCCATGGATCTGCTTGCTGCCGCCAGCACTCGACGCTGGCCCACCAGTTGAAACACTTTCCGTGTCACTGGCGTCGAAAAACTCGGGCCTGTGTGCCCTTGCTCGAGTGCAGACGATGTCGGCATAGTACGCCGGGGGGCAAATGCTGACGGCCTTGGTCGCGCGGCCGTACAAGTAACAGAGCTCATGAGTAAACTTCTCGAGTTCGTTGGCCGCCTCTCCCTTGTGCTTGGCGCGGAAGATCTCGTCCAGCAGCACTGTATAATGTGCCGGGCGGGCGGTTCCTTTAATGCTTGCATGAGCCGTGAGGAAGAAATCCCAAAAGCGAGCTTGAGTGACGCCCCGGTCAACGACGGTACCATTCTGGATGTTTCGGTTACTGGGCAAATTCTCCTCGGTCGTGGGATAGAATCGCGTCTGGTGACGTTTCACTGACACCACAAGCGTGAGCTTGGGTGGGCGGTTGTTGGGGTACTTTGCATTGCAGGCAATTCGAATCCGAGGCAACTCCTTCTGAAGAACTTGAGCAAACTGGCCCTCCGACACACCATCACGGAAAATGACGATGTTCTCCGGAAGCTGTGCCTTGTTGTGCTTTTGCCAGAGTTCAATGCGAGACTTAAATGCCTCAGTCAAAGTCTCGTCTAGCATCTCCTGCTTGGAGCTCTGCTCCCAAGACACGGCGGGCCATTGCCCCATGTCGCGATCAATCGTGGCCACCAACCCAACAAGACTGGGTATGTCATCACTCTTTCCAGTAGGCATGTTGGTCGGGTGCGTGACGTCGTAGCCGACCACCATGGTCTTGCCCTCTTTGATGATTCCAAACTCGTTTCGCAGCTTGTGATTGACACCGCCAGCCTTGAGGTTCCATTTCAAGGCGACATTAGCAAAGTAACCCGGATTCCCGTCTCGGAACTTGTCGCCTTGGACGCAACTTGTGTGGATTCCATAGGTGCAATCGCCCAGGGTCTTGATCTTACCATAGATCTCTGAGTCCATAGAGTCGAGAATGACGAGAAGAAACTCGATCTGATTTGTTTTGGCCCACCCAAAGAATTGCTCCAGATACCCCTGTCTAGGGTCGGCAACAGAACAAACTTGAGTAGGGGGAGGCACCATGGTCCTGTTGATTCTGATATCCATGGTGGTCATGAACTGGGCAAACCGCTCCACCACACTTTGGTCGACAGGTCGAAATCTCTCGCTCGAGGCAACGTTGACATAGGTCCAACGTTGAATGAGAGTGCCGGGCCTAAACACCTTCACATTCCTCATGTTCCAGGACGCTCCGATAGGTCGGATTTCGGTTGGCTTTCTCTGAGTGTCAAGGTACGAAACTCCAGGTGCAGGCAGCACACGTCCTTGAACTGTTAGGAGCTTCTTATCGACGGAAATGCCAAATTGGTTCTGCGAAAATTAGCCCATCTACTTCCCATGACAATGACGCATTTTCATACCAGCAGGTCGTCATCGAGACCCAGAGTCTCACGTGCGTCCGTCGTGATGGATAACGCATTGGCATAGGGACTCCGACAAGCAAAATTGACCATCTCAGTCGACTCCCTGCTGGTCAACTTGGCCTTGACGGACTGTCCTGGTTGTATCTCAACAAACTCCGCAGGGACAAAAGTCGGCTTATCGGCTCTTCCCAGGTTGAGAACAGGATAGTTCCCAAGTTCCACGTTATACTCTACCCAGAAAGTTAGTCCAGTCCCGCCAGATCTCGAGCAGCAACATACTTTGCTTGTAGTAATCAAACACTGTGATGTACCGGCTGGTACCATTGGCTTCCAGATAGAAGCTCACATTCCGAGGTCCAACGAAGTCCCAACCACCGTCGAATTTAGGGGGATTTGGGCCGGAGAATGATCTTCTGATCTCAGAGGCCTTTGCCAGACCATAGATACCTCTGGGCTTCTTGACGATCTTGCCATCGGAAAGCTTCATAGTAAGCAAGACACGAGTCTTCGGGAGGAACTTGTCAAGCAATTTCAGCCGTCTCAGGCCCTGCCTGTCACCTGTCTGCACGGCCTGCACGCGCAAGTTGTAGAAGATCTCATCGCACTTGCCAGAGACCTTGAAGATGCCGTGCGTTACATTAGTGTTCAGGAGGAGACGGCCTGTCCCTAGGCGTACAGACTGGAAGAACCCGCGAGCAGCAATCAAGGGCCGACCCATCATGGTCATGTCAGTGGTGATGCCGCCATTCTTGAATGAAAAGAAGCGCGAGCTTCCAACAGCGCTGATCTCATCGATCCTGGACCTGGGCCCGTACCCAAAGATGATATTGAGCGCATCGACAACGTCGGGGAACTTGGGGAAGGCGAGAGCTTTGTCGTCAGAGGTTCCAGACGTACTGCCAGTGGTCGATGCAAGATACTTGAGCATCTCATCCACACTTGCCTCGGTAGGCCCGTGGAAAGCAACCTCAAAAACCTCGGTTTTGTCGAGGCTTGTCTCCGATGCCATGTTCAAGCGTAAAGTGTTATCGTTCTCGAAGTTCAGCCTTTGCAAAGAAACTAGCTGGGATTTGAACTCGGTGACCAGGAGCAACGACTTGTCGTTCTTGGAGAGCTCACTCAGAGCCTCGCGAATAACAGAGTAAAGTTTCCGACCTTTGACCTCTCTGGGCTCTGATTTCTTCTGTGCCTTGGATGCCTTGCCCTTGCCCTTACTCTTAGGCTTGGCAGGGGCCTCAGCAGCTGCGGCCTCCTTCTCAGTGATAATTTGCTTCACCGTCATAGTGTACTTGTAGATGACGGGCATCTTTGCTATGACCCGGTAGTAGTTGGCCCAGAGAGTGACCGGAGTGCCCCTCGTTCCGAAAGCAGGGCGAGCAGGAAACTTGTCGTCATCCTGGGGCTTGTGCTCTCCCACTTTGAGCTTGCTCATCCCAGAGACGAGCTCTTGGGCGGAAGCTGTCTGGCGTCTCACCACCTCATTCTCGAGCTCCGTGATGGTTGGGTCAGGCTGAGGAACAGCGCCGTCCATTCTAGTTAAGTCAGTATTGCCATGCAGTGAGTCCGCTAGGGGCTGGAGTGGACATACGTGAAGACAGGAGGGCCCATGTCAAAGCCTCCACGACCTCGACCCCGGCCGCCTCGCGGTCCTCCTCTTCCGCGATCGGGCCCTCCCCGGCCACGGCCAGGACCACTGAAGCCTCCCCTAAAGCCTCCGCGATCTCCATCGCCACGGCCACCGCCACGAGCTCCTCCATCACCTCGTCCCCGGCCGCCACCTCTGAACTCAGAGGGGCCACCTCCGCCGCGTCCCCGGCCTCCACCTCGACCCTCTTGTGGAGGACCTCCACGGCCCCCTCGACTCCCTCGACCTCCGCGACCTCCGCGACCGCCTCGGTCACCTCTGTCTGCCATTGTGAAGGCGACAGGCTGGGAGGGAATTTGATTAGAGAGACGATGGGTAGGAAACTAGTGGAATAGAAGATGTTTAAGAACAAATTAAAACAGTTGAGTGATTTTAGAAGAATGCACTGACTGCTGTCGGTTCGTTTAGGTTCGTAAGCGCCAAAGATATGTTGAATGATGAAAGAGGGAGGAAGGAAGTGGTGAGAGAGAGGGAGAGAGAAAGCTTTTATGCCGTTCCAAGCCCGAGGAAGGAGGCTGATGGCTTGCTGCTTGCCTGTTGACTGTGAATCACGGCAGCGTCAAGCCCAAAACATGCACCAGGCGGCTAACGGCAGCAGTTCCCGGCCCTGGAGGAGGGTGATTGGCCGCTATAGCGAACAAAGAATCACTCTGGGCTTTGTCGTGAAAGGTTGAAGCAGCCGGCCTGGCTGCGTCGGGCTGGGGTTCAGATAGTGGAGGTTACCAGGTCGATCCGAAGCGGGAGGGCTAGGCTTAGCTCGGTACAGTACCGTTAGGGAGCTCACAGTGGCGGCTTGGTGGGGCCAAGCTCGACGCCAGCTTCGCGAAGAGACACCAACAGGCACGGAGCTTCTGCGACTTGGTGGCTTGTTGCATTTGTTTATTTGAGATCAAGTGGGCACCGAACCACCCCCTGTTTTTACCTTTCCTCTTCTCTCCCCAGCTGTTGGCTGCGTAAAGCTCAGAACGGTCGGCCTCCCGCAGCGCCATGACGCTCGCCTGGTCATTGGGCGAACAAGGCACTCTGGCGATGAGCGCATCCCCCAGGCACTTACCCTAGACAATCACCAACGCCACAACTTTAGGCCTTGATTCCAATGCTATTTCTTGCCATTGATGTCGCCTTGCTCCTCTCTACAGAATGCATGGACGCATAACCCCATTTCCTCGATTTGTTCATCTCCTGCTCACTTGCTCATGTTTGCTTCTTCGCATGCATGGCTATGGCCACGGCCTCACCGCCCCATTTCAACCGAAATACAGACCTAGTATTGGTCACTACCTCGCTATATCCAGCTGGCCACAAAGAAAAGCAATTATCGGGTATCGATTGGGTGAACAAGGCCGCGGGTAAACACTCTGCATCTGCTTGACAATCCCGAACTGGGATCCGATCACGGAATGTATGTTGGTACATAGTATGCGTACCACGGGCGCCCTATACCATAACTTCACAACAATCCAGCACTACCTAGATAAGGCCCATGGAAACCTGCGCGTTTTTCTCGTTTTGCCGCCGAGGTAGACAGGAACTGTAGGACAGAGGTTGCCCCTGACTTGTACATGGTCGGCAGCCATGGGCTGAGCGTGCTGTTACGCCCACGCAACACCTAGGCCCAATGGCCCATATCCTCTGATCCAGCTTGGAACTGTCCATTCAATTTCATGGGCCGAACCCCGACCCTGTGGGTTAGGACAACAAAACATACGACACATGGCAAGTGTTTGAGAAACTACAGGCTTTCTACATGTGGCCTCGTACAAAGGATCCTGCCTCATCATCCCAGCCCCACCGGCCTATGTTTGCCTATTGTCTCATTCGACTACCCAAACTCACTCAACTTACACTCGCATCTCCCACGCCTGCCGAGATATATGGCAATCCCTCCGGAAGCACAGAGAATGTCGTCACAAGATGGCCTTTGGATCCCGGCCTTCATATTCTTTGCACCGAAGCCCTCCAGCCTGGGTCAAGGTGCCGGTGGATTCTTTGATGCTGTAACCCTGATCACAACTTGAGCAATGTTCGGCTTCCCGCATGCATCAAACAAAACGGTACTGAGGCTACCTCTATGGCATCATGTAAGCAGGTGCAATAATGTCGTTGCAAAGATCAAGAGCCTCTCCCAACTTGCTGCTCTTCACTGTCTACAGATTCTGTGACCTCCATTATTGAGTCTGGCACCCACGACAAGACATGCACTTATCCTCATCACAATTACAGAACCTATTATTCCGATGCATATACACCGCGCTGCAAACCAATCTGTGCTGATGCTGTTGAGCATCACCTTCGAAAACCGTCCCGTCCATACCCTACGACGAGTCAGCAGGACAATCAACTACCAGAGATTCACTAATCTCACCCCAACTCTTCTCGACATCTACCTGACATGTGCACTGGTCAACGAGGCTTCTATGTCTGTCCCTGCAGGAATCTAGCCTGTCCCAAGAGGGGGGTTATACCTCACAGGAACATACTCTACGGGCATGTCGCCAAAATCGAAGTAGACACTCTCTCATGGGACATCTGCGAGTGGTGGATCGCCAATGGTCCCCCCGAACAAGTTCTTAACCGGTACTTAAAACCAAGCTGCCTCTACTTTGCATGGTATACTTTGATGATCAACGTACCAATCTGTCCGGATTGCGAGATTACCTGCGCAGAGAGTAACAACCCTGGGCAGAGTAGCGAGAAGAAGAGTTGATCACGTATGTAGCTTGGCGTTCCAGCGGACCAAAAATGAACATGAAAGTTGAGCCAAAAGGACTCAATATCCCATGGAAATATAACAATTCTGTTCCGGTGAACATGCTGCTGACCTAACTATTCTCCCACTATAAAACCCCAAGACAAATTTATTTTCCATCACCCAGCTACACGCCCCAACACCTTTTCAGACACTACAACACTCTTCAAAACTGCTGATCATAACTAACACCATGTGCTACGGTTACGTTATCCGTCTTATCTGCCCTTGCGACTATGCCCGCTGCCCTGCCAGAGGCGACTGTGGAGCGGATCGGTCTGGACATCTGAGGAAAAAGATCGTCGATATTGAACCCTGCCGAAACTACAGAAGCAGACGCCTCCCACGTGGCTTTGTTCCGCCTTGCATCACTTGGGAATCCGAGGTCGTGGTCAAGGACAAGATCTGTGACATCTGTGAGGAAGAAGGTTGCCCCGAATAAAATGGAGAGAATGGAAACTACCCACACATGAGAATGATGTGAGAATTAGGAAGTGAGTAGTATGAGAGAACGCAACATGTGGAGACTGTTGGTTGTCCTTAGGAATCAAGGTCTTTAACAGAATAGATTGCCAACAACAAACTCTCTGCGTCTCGAAGTAGTTCCCGTTTTTGAGTGACGCAATACTATGTCGGTAGCCCTAACTCGCCAACTTGTTATCGCGACCATAGTTCTGTGTTGGCCTGGTCTGCGGCCGTAACAATGCTGGGTGCCAAACTGTCATGAATTCAAGATGATCTGTGTGAGTATCAAACAGGCCATTAGGCTCGGGGGCACATATATGACATATGAGCATCTGGCATTGGTTTCGGATGTTGTTGAATATGAACAGTACCGACAACTTGAGAAAAGAAGTTTGGGAACAAATGTCAAGGATAATTACCTCCGCTGTTACCCCCCCTAACTACTACATCGCCCGGTGCATCAGTGGGCAGCCCCAAACTGATAACGCCAACCTCGATTCCAATATCGGGATTCCATACTTCGATTGTCACGACTTGACGTGGCCTGCAGTTGCAACCTTGAGGATATCGTCCTCTAGTCCTGGTACGAGTTGGACCTCGACACCAGCATCTTCGAGCGTTTTGCGACCTGTGTTCTCCCCGACAAAGGTTTCAGGCTCTTGAACCCCCACGTAAACCTTGGTAATCCATGACTTTTGCCGCAACACCCTCTGGACGCAGGGAAGCTTGCCGCTTAGGCGCTTGAAGCATGGCTCAACTGTGGTATAGAGGACATGCGGGGTTTTGAATACATTCGAGAGGTTCTCTTCGGTGGTATCATTCTGCTCTGCTAGCTTTAGCAGACAGCATTCTTCGGCGTGGGTGTTTCCAGGAAGTTCCAAGGTGTATCCATCAGCGATGACAGCGTTGTCGTCGAGTCGCACAATGAGAGCGCCTACACGGAAGTTGGTGGGCTTCGGAGGGGAGTTGTTGGCCAAACCTAGAGCGCGCTGCATCGCAGCCTTGTGGTTTCCGGGCTCAATTGTTGAGGCCATTTCTGAAGATTTAGAGATTTGTGTGGAATTGAGATGCTTTCAGGCGGGCGTAGTAGTCTAGATTCCAACCGTGGGAGCTGGTTGATTGTATGGTCGGCAGTTGTAAGCTCCGACCACCGAAAGCACTTTAACACCAGCCCCACAAATTTCCTTTCCAACGCGTTCCGATGGACGCGTCTCTTAGCCGTCGAGTGCTCCCACAGACTCCCAGAGACCTCTGCCATCTTCCCTACAACAACATCGTCGCCATCAAACATGTCAGACTACGAGGACATACTTGACAGCGAGCCCCCTACCATCGACCCGTACGAGGTCCTTGGTCTGGAACGGACAGCAACACCCGATCAGATCAAGAGCGCATACCGAAAGGCTGCCCTTAAAAACCACCCAGGTTCGTTCAGCTTTCCATTGCAGCGCTCGAAGCTAGATATTGACAGCTTCGACCAGACAAGGTACCGCAAGATCAAAAAGAGGAGGCGCACGAGAAATTCCAAGCCATCGCCTTCGCCTATGCCGTTCTCTCCGACCCCGCCCGGCGCAAACGTTATGACACGACTGGCTCGACGTCTGAATCCATCGTCGACTCTGAAGGCTTCAACTGGAGCGACTTCTACCGAGAGCAATACAAGGAATCAGTCTCTAGCGATGCCATCGAGAAATTTGCCAAAAAGTACAAAGGGTCTGACGAGGAGAAGGACGACGTGCTTATTATTTATGAGCAATGCGAGGGTGACATGGATGAGCTGTATGAGAGAGTTATTCTGAGCGATGTCCTGGAAGATGATGAGCGTTTCCGCAAGATCATCGATGAGGCGATCGAGAAGGAGGATGTGCCAAGCTTCCCCGCCTACACTCGAGAGTCGAAGAAGAAGCGTGCGACACGAGCGAAGAAGGCTCGCGCGGAAGCGACAGAGGCCGAGGACTATGCTAAAGAACTGGGCGTACATGACAAGTTATTCGGTGACAAGAAAGGGAAAAAGAAGAAGGGTAAAGGGGGCTCTGAGGATGACTTGGTGGCGCTGATCCAAAAGCGACAACAGGACCGCTCAGCAAACTTCTTGGATCATCTTGCTGAGAAGTATGGAGCCAAGGAGAACAAGGGCAAGAAGGGCAAGAAGAGGGCGGTTGAAGAGGAGCCATCCGAGGAAGCTTTCCAAGCTGCTGCCTCTAGGCTGAAGAGCTCCAAGAGGTCAAAGCGGTGAATGGAGGTTTCGACTTGATGTTTGGATTTGGAGTCAAGGTACATTGCGTGGTATGGAGCTTGGAGTATGGATGTGATTTGAGGCAAATTTGAACCCCTAGTCCAGTATGCCCTAAGAGTAATTCGCAAGATTCTCTCCGTTGAGGTCAATTAATCGATCAAGTACTGAGCTCATTCATGTCTTGGATGCGATGTTCACTTTGTTTTCCTACGCTACCTCCCTTTGACATTTGATACAACCGGAGGTCGGGTCAATCAAGTTCGCTTGTGGAATCCGGCAAGACTGGTAACAAATAGAAGAACCAATAGACCGAAATAACAAGATGCCTATGTAGAGCATCCGAATTTTGGCTTACAAAATACCTACCTACCCAGATAGAACTAGTACTTTGGGCATAGCGTTTAAGTTCTGGTGCGTGCAAGGCGGTACCTGAGGTTTGGTTCTTTTTCTCAGAGTGCCTGCGGGGTTGTCCGGCACCCGTCTGCCTGCAAGGTCTCACTTCACCCTTTCACTTCCTGTCGCGACACGACCTTTTCCGCGAGCACAGCTCAATCAGCTTCATTGCATCTCTGGGTTGAGGATGCGCGAGTATGAGGAGAGCTGATTAAGAGAACGCCGCGATCATGATGCCATGACCGACTCACCCAAACACCAAATCTACCCCCGATACTGCTTCCATCTTGCGCCCACCGTGAATACCTGGTGCCTCTTTCGGGTGGTTGATGTTCACGGTCTCGACCAGCACGAGGGATTCGAGGGTGAGCTGTTTTACCTCATACCTTACCGTACTTTGCTTACTGATTTGACCCGAGGTGAAAATTTCTACTTTTACAGGAATTTGCCAATAAAATGGGTGCGCATTGTCGGGGTGGTTGTCGCGATGGATGAGTTTGCGGGCCGACGCGTCTACACTGTAGACGACAGCAGCGGCGCATGCATCGAATGCGTTGTCTTAATATCGACGCCTGGAGAAGGGACAGATAACGCTGTAATGGCGACAGAGTCGGCTCCTAAGAAAGTGGATGCGAATCCACTCCCATCTCCTGCACTCTTGGCAAATATCGATGTTGGGACTGTGGTTGATGTTAAGGGGAGCATATCCATATTCAGAGAGGAGCGGCAGCTCAACATTGAAAAGATGATTGCTCTGCAAAGCACGGCACAAGAAGTTGCGCTCTGGGAGAAGAGGATCAAGTTCCAGTCCGAGGTGCTCGAGCAGCCTTGGGCCCTGCGGAATAGAGACATCCGCAGATGCCGCAAGGAGGCTGAACGGAGCGAAGAGGAAGCCGAGAGGAAACGAAAACGGATCAAGGCGATGATCGAGTCCCGGGTCGCCAAGCAGCCGCCGGCGAGATCAGAGGACCAAGAGCAACGCAGCGATAAGCAGCAGCAGCAGCAGCAGCGACCGCCGCCAAGCAAGACAGCACGTCTCGACCTACGACAGATTCCTGAGCACGGCAGAAGAGGCAAATATGATGCGCTGGGGTTATGAGATAAAGAAGCTGGAACTCTTGGAATGTAAACTAGCAAATTTTAGCGGGCGTTATTGGGCAGGTCTGGATTGGGACGCGCAACAAAGAGAATTGTTAGCGGCTATTGGCATTGCGGCATTGTGCGCCCTGTTCTGGAATGCGATTTACACCTCCAGGTGATCGAATTGCGCGGCAGCCCTGCGGGGATTTCCATAGCCTCGGAAATAGGCTAGATGGCTTGTGGTCACTGGACCACTACGTCGACATGTCTCAGCACACACTGCTAGTCACCTCTATTTCAATGTCACCTCGAGTCAAGTGGTTGGAGACAAGAGAAACAGAGGGCACGAGGAGCATGTCTCGAGGCGGGAGACAGATGACTTGATAGTGATCAGGCGTCGTCATCGGCAAATCGATAGTCTGTCTGAGCAAGAGACACTATGAAGTTTTTTGCACCCTCCATGACAGAGAGGGAGGAGGACTGTGTATGCGAAACAATAGTCTGCTGCTGCCGGCAGACACTACCCCGAGACTCCATCTCGAATGGAAAGATCAGAGCTGATTCGGAGCGCCGCACCGGCGGGTATTAAGGGCCGCCTGAGGCGTCCAGTGATTGCCGCTGAAGCCATCCACAGCTGATTTTGCAAATTTGAGGGCGTTATTTCCCCTGGCCGTTGCAGCGCTGTCGGGATGTGGCGAGCTCAGCCGCCGCCGCCCGCTCGGTTAGCGGTTTTGCTCAACACCCAGGAATCGATAGTGCCTGAAGCTAGCACCAAGTGCGGCACGGCGCTTTGGTGGGACGTCACTACTGCAGGCACACGCGCAGCCACTGGCTGGATCTTGGAGGAATTTCCTCTTTGGATTTGGACTGGGGATCCATCGGAGCTGGATGGACGCTGCAGGTAAACGATGAGCCGATGTTACGGGCACCCACCATCACCAATGCCCAGACTGTGCCTGCTGTAAGGGAAGTTTGAGACTGAGGACATGCGCTCACGGCCACTTGATCTGGAATGCATCGTCGTCCTTGATTGAGGCCGGCATCTGCTCAAGTCGCACTTTCCCACTTGCTTTTCATCACCAACTTGAGGCAAGAGCGAGGTCGTCTCAAACACATGCAGCGGGCACGCGAGATCCGTCAATGCGACCCGAGACCTCGAGCCTCTTCCTGTGCCTCATTCACACGCCGTTCCTCGCATTCCAGCCAATCTACATAATCACCGCCTGCCGACACCCTAGAAGCCCAATTTCTCGCATCATAGTCATCCTAGTCCGCTATCTTTTGCCGGTGCCTCAAGGGTCTCGACGCCTCGTTTACCACCTTAAATCGCTAGTTCAGCATTGCTTCTGGCGGTCGATTCTAGCCTGGGTCTAGCCTCCAGGTAAGCCACACACATCTGCCCTCCCACGCCCAGAGACAGGTTCATTTCTGGGCCCGGCTGCAAGTGCCTAGCCTCATCGGTCCAGGACTGTCAAACTAGTGGTTTGCGCAAGCGATGCCATCTCTGTTCAGGAGCAAGGCTCTCGGCCAACTATATTATATGAACGATGCGCCCCCTACTCATCGGACAGCCACCTGTGGACAAGCCTCTTCTGCTTTTGTCTTGTCGAGGTTGCAGCCCTCTTGAGCAGGCCCAAATCCCATTCTTCTTCCCACCATGAAGTCCCATCGGGTTCTGCCGTTATGGCTTCTCTGGCTAACCCAGGCACAAGGATTGACTATCCCCAACGTCGAGGAGACCTCCCCCGATCTCCAGGACGACTCTCACCAAGAGTTTAAGCGAAGTGTTGCGACTGACGATTTCGAATATCTGACAACCTACGACAAAGAGGACATCATCCCAGCGACCGAATCCGTCACTGTTAGCACCAGCCGTGCACCAACTGGAACTGCCTTGGTTCTCCCCACTCTCTCAGACGTGGATCCTCATACGGAAGGATTCATTGTAACTGAACTCTACAACCCTTTTCAAACTGAGCCTATACTCCTAACCAGCTCAATCCCGAGCCCGACTAGCCTACTTAAGCCTGTCAAGACCACTACCGAAAACGCTGAACCCTCCGGCCTAGTCAAGATGGCCGACAGCAATAATATTTTCGCCAATCCTATTGGCACTAGCGCTCCGCCGACCATGTTTGAAAGGAAGGCGACTCACCCAGTTGCTAAATTGGGAATCACCCAGTCGGGTGTCCTCCAGACCAACAAGTTCTACTCCAATTTCTACCTCGGAGACCAGACCAATCCGGTTTACACCTACCCTTACTCGCTCGCATGGGCTGCTGGAGCAGGTGCTGCCGCGAGTTATGGTATGGCTATCTCTCACATCGAAGCTAGTCAGCGAGTTTATGGCCCGGTTCAAGATAACAACGCCGTGGAATACTATGTCAACCCTGTTGGTATCCAGTCCATGATCATCTCAGCCAAGGAACTTGGCTCAAAGACAGTTTTGACAACGGACTCGCTCGGTCCCCATTATGTGAGGGCTATGCTCAGCAAGGATAGCTCGTCGGCTCCTGCCATCACATTTCCCATTGCGCAAGGCAGCGTCTTTACTACTGCATATTTCGGCGGCTCCACGCCCTGGATTCAGACCGGCGTCTACTTCAGGAGTATGACTCGAGTGGCAAAGGATCCGAAGACCAACGTCCGCAAGTTCAACTTTGTCCTTGAGGACGGCACAACGTGGCGCCTATATGCGTATAAGACCAAGGGAGACCCTCTCGACTTGACTGTTACCAACAACGGTCTTGCTTCTTCATCCAAGCCCTTCTATGGATTCATTCAGATTGCCAAAGACCCTAAGTCGAGCAAGTCCGAAGCAGTGCTTGACAATGGCTGTGGTATCTATGCAACGGGTATGACAGTCAGTGGTACCGCTGCTGGCTCAACGGGGACCTACACTTTCACATGGACCAAGGCTGGCCACGCGACCGGAGGCCTGTGGATGTTCGCTCTCCCTCACCATGTCAGCTCCTTTGACTCCAAAACCACCACAAACGTCAGGGATTACAAATTGCAGACACTGACCAAGGGAGTGGGCACGGCGGTTGGAGGAACCACATGGACCATGGTTGAGGCATCGATGCCGGTTAACATGGGCTTCGCTCCTTGGGATCCGACTCAGGGCAGCAAGGGATTGTCTACGGCCGCAAAGAATGTCATCAAGCCTATCGCGCAATTGGAGGTGTCGCAAGACATGGATGCGCAGTCTAACCTAGACTCGATGTACTTTTCTGGAAAGGTCAGTTGTTGCTTTCCTAGTGTGTGACAGTGTCGTCCTAACAAGTTACAGGCCCTGGCCAAGTTCGGTTCTATCGTCTATGTCATCAACAACTTGCTGGGCGATACCAGCCTAGGACAGGCCGGTTTAATTAAGCTCAAACAGGCATTCGCAAGATTTGGTTCAAACAAGCAGAACTACCCTCTTGTCTATGACAGTACGTAAGATTCGTTTAGATAAACAAATGACAATGGTAGCTGACAGAATAACACAGAGACTTGGGGTGGTCTGGTCTCGTCTGCGTCGTACGTCACGGGAGACAAGGGATCCGACTTCGGCAACACTTACTACAACGACCATCATTTCCACTATGGTTACCATATTCTCGCGGCCGCCTATATCGGCTCCATGGATAGCACCTGGCTTGCTGCGAACAAGGCATACGTGAACTCTCTTATTCGTGACTTTGCGAACCCGACCAGCAAGGACAAGTATTACCCTCTGTGGCGGAGCTTTGACTGGTACCACGGCCACAGCTGGGCTCATGGCCTGACTGCCATGTGGGATGGCAAGGTAAGTATTGGAAAACCGACTGATGACATTGGGCACGAAACTAATAGACGCGGCAGGACCAGGAATCAAGCTCTGAAGACATCATGGCTGTGTACGCCACGAAGATGTGGGGACAGGTAATCCAAGACACTTCCTTGGTTGCGAGGTGAGTCCAGTACCAGATAGATTGTTGTATGGAACACGGAGTAGCTGATATCAAATCCCAGAGCCAACCTACAACTTTCCGTCATGGCTCGAGCTATGCAGCAATACTACTATTATACTACAGATAATGTGGCTCAGCCAAGCAACTTCATTGGCAACAAGGTCGCGGGTATTCTCTTCGAAAACAAGATCCACCATACGACATGGTTTAGCCCGAACATTGAGGCGATCCAAGGCATACATATGATTCCTATCCTACCTCCTTCGAACTTGGCACGAACAAATGCATTTGTGCTGCAGGAGTGGAATACCTACTTCAGCAACGGCCGCGTTGACAAGATCAACAACGAATGGAGGGGCATCATCTACGCCAACTATGCGACAATCCAGCCCAAGAAAGCCTGGGACTTTTTCACACAATCGAACTTTAACACGTCATGGATTGATGGTGGAGCATCGAGAACATGGTACTTGGCGTATGCGGGAGGTGAGTTTTCAACCATAGGACACCGAGTAACGACAATGAGGCTGACTATTGTGTACAGCGCTGGGGGCTATTTGATAGATGGTGGCGGAGTCGGATTATACAGCCGCGTCACTACCGAGGCGCTGGCCCTTGCAAGGGCATAATCGCTCGAGATGAGCCACTGTGTATAAAAGATGGGCATAGAATTGTGATACCTGGGCGGAAAGATTTGCTTTGTACATTGGAAAGGGAGAAGAATGATTGGGCCGATGCGGCATCATACTGGCGTTTAGAGATGGGTAGACACAGACAGATGGTTGGATTCCTGACCTCGCTGAGACGCGAGGCAGCTACAATGCCTTAGACAAGGTTTATAATTTCCCTAGATATTCATTTTGACAATTCAGAATACAAGTCAGAGCAAAGAGCCTCGTGTATGTATGATGAATGATTTGAGGTTGACAAGTGCGAGGCCCAATAGGGTGCGAGGTTGGCGTCAGGCTGTCGAGAAACCTGATTTCGTTGGAGGACGGAAATGGGATCGACAGCTGCAGAGAAACAAGCATTCCCGGCAACCGGGGTGATTAAGCTCAGGAGGCAGATAACCAACCATGTGTGGGGGATGACATTTGGACTTTGGGTGAGGCTTGCTCGAAGGAGGCGCAGCTGCGAAGACCCTGAGATTTGCAGCCAGGGAGTGAGTGATAAGTTTCGAGATCGGGTGGATTTCGAGATGAGTGCCAAGAAGTAGGGCGTTGAATAATAAAGCACATTGCACATGCACTGCCCTTGGAATTTGGCGAAGTCTTTTGGTGGAGTAATGGCCAGGGCCCAGGGGCCACTATCAGGGTTTGAGGCAGGTTGGATGGCTGGCGGGGCGTATGTGATCGGGCACAGCTATACGGAGGTACCTACAGAGAAAAAAACCATCATCACCTAACCATGAAACGCCTACGGAGTACGGAGTACATGTGCAAAGCTGTGTTCGGCTGCTGTCGCATTGGCTACAAGCCTCGAGACGCTGTGGACCGTCGTAGTTTTATCGATAAGGTTGCCGTGGGATCCAATGCCTTCCGGACCGACGGTCCCGTGAGGTGATGTTTGGAAATTGGTGAGCTGTTGCAGACGCAGCAGCGCCAATCCCGGCAGGGTCGGGCGTGTTGAAGCTGTGTTGCATCTGCACTGCACTGCACAACTGTGTTGCTACTGTGCAGGCAGGGAACAATGTTTGGAGAAGAAAGTGGGGTGAATAAGCGGAGTTTTGTTTGGATGTAAGCTGATGATGATGACGGTGCGGATGCCGGGGATCGGATCAGGATGTGATGGAAATCTTGAATGAATGATGCCGATGACGGTATGTATTGATAGTAGAGGCATCGGGCTTTGGGTGCTTTAGTCGACTGGAAAGGAGTCAATACTGGATATAGAAAGTCGAGGTGCCAAGAAAAAAGAGATTAAGATGATTAAGCTTTTTTTTTTGGTGCTAGACCACCCGCAGCGGCCAGCTCGATAAGGGCGGCTGGTGACGGTGACAGTCCAGATCAGCTTGGCAAGCTTGAGTTGGTGCACCAGAGTCCGCGTCGGAGAGCGTGGCTCAGAGTTTTAAGGTTTTGCTGAGCCACCGGCCTAATCGCCCGTCTCAGAGTCAAGATGGCCAGCCGTCCGCCAGCTGGTCGGCGTTGAGGCTTGAACATTTTGGAGAATCGGCGCTTTCTTGATCGAGCTTGGGGCGAGCGACCGAATAATTGAGCCAGAGTGACAGCACAAAAGCTTGGAGCTCCTGGAGATGGATCAGTGACATGTTGGACAAGGGGCTTCCGGTGGAGCTATGGGTTCTTTGCGGGGATGTCGGTGGAGACCTGTAGCTCCCAGCGCGTGCTCGACCTTGGTTGCCGGCCAACTTGACAACTTCAGGTGTCGACTGCACCAGGCCGACCAATCACAGGCGCCCCAGCTCCCGGGCGACCAGCAGCTCGACCCAATCGCGGCGGGTCGCCGATCACCCCTACCAAGACCCATGTCCTACGTCAACGTGGGTTCCAGTGCAGCAGCTCGTGCTAACCTGGAACGAGGGAGGCCTCCTGGCCGCCGACACACAACACGTTTCTTGCACCTCTTGCAAACATCACGACCCTCCTCTTGGACGAGATCGAGAACCCATCCCATCCTTGGAGAAAGAAGGGCTGTGTCGCTCCAGCACGCCTGCACCTGCCTATCCAACTGCCAGCCACTACGCGCGCGCTTTCACACCGATAATCCCTTGCAGAGCGGGGTGATTGATAGTCGACAGTTTGGACAAGTCAAGTCGAGTCTCGACAAAGACGAGAAGCAACAAAACACAGCCTTCTCGGAAGCAAAGGTTCACGCGCCCTAGGGGTTCTTATCCGTCCCGGATCGACATCCGTCGCCGCCTTTTGCAGCTGTCTTGCTCTCTTCGCTCTCTCGTCCCACCCTTCTCGTCGTTCGCCTCGTGTCACATCGCCAGCGTCGTTGCTGTCATCAGTCTTTAACCGCAGCAGCCGTGCCAGCAACCAAGAGCAGACCGCACGCAGGTCTCAGAAAAGAGGCAGCATCTTGCAGCCAACCATGGTTTGTGAGTATTACAGTACAACCATTAGACTTTCCACCCATTCTTGTTCCTGCAACCCTTTGTCATTCTTGGACAATTCTCGTTTCCCATCTCAAATACCCAAAACAACGGGAGTGATCGACACCTTCTAAACGGCCTTCCATCCATCTTGATCTGCCCTTTCATCATCATCCCTCCCCCCTCCCCTACCCTACCACTGCCGCTACCACGACCTAAACGCCCGGACCCCAGAAGCAGCCAAAGTGCAAAAGATTAGCTTCTCCCACCGCGGTCTGGGCGCCACTCACGACACTACGGGCACAAGCGAACGCCCATTCCCATTCTCAACCCATCAAACAAACTCCCGTTCCGTCGCCCTTGATCAGGTTTTCTTCTTCGGGTACCCGCTTCGTCTTGTCCTCTCTTCCTTCCTCCCCCCCCCATTCCACTCCAACGGATCTCCCACGGACGGACACGGGGATACGGGAAAGCCCATCACGTACAAACGATACCCGACTGAAGCGAATCGAGTCGTCGAATTGAGTGAGTAGACGAGCGACGATGCATTCATGCCCATGCCCTTTACCCCGAGATGCTTCGTTCAGATCGGGCATTCATTGACTACCTTGGTCATACTCTGACCTGACGCCCTGATGACCCCTCTCTCTGATATTCCCAGCCCGATCTTTTGTATCCCTTCACAAACACAAGCACGCAACTCCCCCCAGCCATTCTGGCCTACGCACCAGCATGCCCGGCTTCAACCCCCATATCTTCCTCTACTAGTCGAGGGATCAACCAGAGGCGCAGCAGGTCCCTGCCGAGACTATTCAAGCTCCAAGCATCCGCCTTCAGGGACCCTCTTTGACACAACCCACCACGCCGTCGCTGCGCCCAGAACCTGCCCCCCTCATCTCATCGAGCCAAGAAGAACCAGGCCAGGGCCCAGTCAGCCTGCCGAGCAGCCTGCTTGCCAATCGAGGAGGTCCTTTTAGCCGCTCTCTCACGCTTGTCACTTGTTTAATTGCTTCTTGTTGCGCTCTCGTCCTCCCATCACAGCATCACCACCACCAATTATCGCTTACTGACCATGCCGGTGCCCTGATTCACCACCAACAGCTCTTCCATCTTTCAACCATTATATCAGACGACAAATGTCATCCAAGTCTAATCATAGCGTGACCGACGAGACGTCGCCCCTCATCAATGGCGGCGCCTCGTCGGCACTTCACGATACCCTCGGCCATGTCCACAACGGCAATGGCAACGGCCATATCAGCCTCAGCCGCGGCTCGAGCACCATGACCTTCCTCTTCGATTCAAAGAACACTCCCGGCCTCGATAATCAAAACTTTGCCGTGAGGAATCTGGCTTATTCCTGGCATATCACCAAGGTTACACTTCTTAGCAGTATGTTTGCGCTCCACCTCACAATCCAATGCGCTGCGCTGGCATCTGGCTGACTCTTTGTCCTCTTATAGACTATGTCAATTTCCTCCTGTTTATGGTTCCCATTGGAATCGTCGCTGGCAAGTTGGGCTGGAACTCGACTGCTGTCTTCACCATCAACTTTTTCGCTATTATCCCCCTTGCCGCCGTTCTATCATTCGCGACCGAAGAGATCTCCCTGAAGCTTGGTGAAACCATGGGTGGACTGCTGAATGCTACTTTTGGAAATGCTGTCGAATTGATTGTGCGCTCCCCTCCGGATGCTGTGTGAGGCTTGGGATTCTAACTATAATTCTAGGTCAGCATTGTCGCTCTCCGTGATAAGCAGATCGAGGTCGTTCAGGCTTCCATGCTCGGAAGTATCCTTAGCAACCTTCTTTTGGTGATGGGCATGTGCTTCCTTTTTGGCGGCATGATTCACCGTGGCGAATCGGGCAGCGGTACAGAACAGGTTTTTTCTTCGGCTACTGCCCAGACTACCTGCTCTCTCATGACGCTGTCCTCTGCCTCGCTCATTATTCCCGCTGCCGTAAGTTGATTAGCCATTGATTTGGGGAACTCCATGGTCTAACATCCCCTACAGTTGTATGCTGTTCTCGACCAGAGCGGCTCCAAGGAAAAGAACCAGAGCATTCTCACCCTATCGCGCGGAACAGCCATCATTCTGCTCCTTCTTTACGTCCTCTACCTTGTCTTCCAGCTGCGCACCCACAGCAACCTTTTCGACGCCGAGAACCAGAATGCCTCCGAGAACGAAGAACCCGAGGAGCCCACCATGGGCCCCGTCGCCGCCGCCGCCGTCCTTGTTGTTACTACTATCCTTGTCGCTATTTGCGCCGACTATCTTGTGGGGAGCATTGATGATTTGGTCGAGAGCTCGGGCATCAGCAAGGCTTTTATCGGTCTCATCTTGATTCCCATTGTTGGAAATGCCGCCGAACATGTAACGGCTGTGGTTGTTGCGATTCGAGACAAGATGGACCTGGCTATGGGTGTTGCCATTGGTTCCAGCATTCAGATTGCTCTTCTCGTTACTCCCTTCCTTGTCATCGTTGGCTGGATCATTGGCTCTGAGATGACTCTCCACTTTGAGACTTGTAAGTTTGGTAACCCATCCTTGCCCATCTGTTCCGACACTAATACTTCTACTCCAGTCCAAACCGTTGCCTTCTCCGTATCCGTTCTCGTTGTCACCTACACAGTACAGGATGGCAAATCGAACTATCTCGAGGGTGCCATGCTTCTGGGCCTATACATCATTATCGCTCTGGCTTTCTATGCGACTCCGGCCGATGTCATGGACTCCAAATTTGCTGGTGCCCACTAAGCCAACTAAGACAACTTTTCGACATTTTTCTCGCAGCAGAATTCTGTCAGCCCTCAACAAACCCCGATATATGGGCATACCACGTTCAACATCCTATGGTTGCTTCTGAAATGCAACCTAAAGCGGACAGGTAACTGGGATTGGGCCCGCATCAAAATTTACGGACCTCGATGCGTTTTTCTTGCGTTATTGCGCGAGTTTAAGCTTTTCGATTTTGTATTAATAGCAGAGAACAGTCCTCTGGACAGGACTGAAGGAAGTGGAAGCCAAGAAGGGGCCAAAAGAATCAAAGGGAAGAAGGGGGTGGGCGCCATCGCTATCGCTATCGCGAGTTTCATTGTGTCAATACGGGATGAATACGGTTTCAACAAGCTAGTCGTAGTGCTACCCTTTCAGGGGGTCTTTCCTTGTTTATATTGTTGGACTGCGAGGTCGGAGAAGGATTGATACGGGTAAGATATGAAATATATGGTATTCAATTGAATAAAGTTTGAGAAAAATTCAAACCACTACCATGTGCAATACCATCTCTTGAGTATCTGATAACGAAAATGCATCTGTTCGCAATATAAGACTGTATGATAATCAAATGCAGTGTCCTAGATTGATGCCGGGGTCCTTGCGTAGGAATGGTGGAAGAAATCGGTTGGTGGAAGAGAAGACAATACCACAATTGTCGCGAAATTCTGAGTCTGGGTTACTGATTTCATGCTATGAAACACCTAAAGAGTCCTACAAGGATCGTAAGGGACAGATACATGAGTGTAGTCACAGGCGGGTTGGTAGACGAGCTGGTTTCGGATTAATGCCGGTGCGATTTGTACATTCAGCGTGGTAAATAGATATGCTTTTTGATTCTCGGAACCTCAAGAGGAGAATGAACAGGTATCTCTCGGTACAGGTATCTTGATGAGTGTTAAATGGTGGGCTTAGACATGGGCGCAATAATGCCCTGCTTCATGAGAACGCGAGGCTTGGTGCTGTCTTGGAACGTCTCCTTTGTCATCCATTCGGGTCCGACAGGAAGACGTAGCGACCGCTCGTACTGCTGTCGCGACTCGAAGGGGTGAGGTAGTTGAGAGGCGAGGTAGCGGTCGTTCTGTAGAGATTGTCAGTATTCAGAGGTCAAGTGTGGACGTGTATTAGCATGAAGAAACTCACCTTCTTGACCCGCTTCTCGTTGACGATCACCTTGTCCAGCTTGGCGTCCTTGCGGTTCTTCTTCTTGATACCTTCCACCTTTGTCAGGAAGCGTCCCTGATGGCGCTTCTTTTCTCTGTTGCTCACACCTTCACCGACCCACGATCCCCAGCCAGGCAGGGTGTTATCGACGACCTTGTCGTCATCCTCCTCAGCAACGTCTGCCTTTTCACGCTCGAAATCACCAACCACATCCTCGCCAGCAAAAGCCCGAGCCACCATTTCCTGGTCGCGGATGGCGAGAGGAAGGTGCTGGTCTGTTTCGGACTCGGCATCCGTGGTATCGTCGTCGTCGGCTGTGGTACCGTTGGTAGTCTTTGACTTGGACTTGGACTTGGACTTGCTTGGCCGTGAGGCGACAATGACATTGGATGTGAGGTCGAGGTCGCCAATGTTTGTGCTGGACTGGCCCTTCTTCTTGCGACGGACCTCGCCGCGCGACCAGGCCCCTGTGGTTGAGGAGGCTGCCGGCGTGGAGCTGGAGGTGATGTTGGGGGTCGCAGGGTTGCTGCCACCGCCGTTTATGGTTATCTCCACATCGTCGTCGTCCTCCTTCTCAGCTGATCTGCGCTTCTTGGCTACCCGTGTTGATGTCTCAAGAGTTGGCTTGAAAGCCCTGCCTTCGGCAGCGCCATATTGTCGACGACCAACCTCCTCTACCTCGTCATCACCAGAGCCATCTGCGTCCTCTCCGTCCAGCTCCCGACGAATTTGTCGGATAAGCGCATCGTTGGCCTCCTTCTTGGCGGCCTCGGCTTTTTGCATAAACTTCATGCTCATCAAGCCCTTCTGAGGTACCTCCTCGTCCTCTTCGAGTGCCGCAAGTTGTCGCCGTAGAGATGCATCACCGCCGTCAGAGTCGTCGCTGTCAGATTCGGACGAGTCGTCAGAGCCACCTGCACGGCCTTCTTTTCTCCGTCGAAGTTCCTCATCTTTTCGGGCCATCTCTGTCAGGCCAGCCCGGAACTCATCGTCCCAGACAGCTCGCTTTGTCTTGGAGCCAATCTTGGCCCATTTGCTCTCCTTGTGTCGCTGACCAACGCGCTCAAGCGCACGCCGGCGATCTTGCGCCTCACGCTCCGCTTCAGAATCGATCTCACCAGCCTCTTCCATAGCCTCCTTTGTAGCCATCTCGTCACGCTCTCGCTGCTTCCTGTGCACGCGGTGGTACGCCTTGCTCTTGATTTTCTTGATACGCTTCGCGCGCTTGGCTTCCCGCGAGTTTAGCTCGCGCTCCATACGCCGCCGAGCCAGCGCCTCCTTGCGGGAGAGCTCGTTGCCCTCTTCATCGTACTCCTTCTCCTTGGGCTTCTGAGGCTTGTCCATGCTCAAGCCGCTCTGCTCCATGATGGACATGATTGTAGATTCAAGCTCGTTGCTTGGCTTCGATGTGGTTAGGGGCTGTAGTTCTGTCGTGTCGAGACCGGCGGTTGCCGAGTTTTGCGGCAGAGGGAACACCAGATGCTCTGCTCTTCGGTTCTGCTTCACTGTGTCGTTCCACCGGTCCAGTGTCTGGTTAGTCTTTTCGTAGGCGGCGCTTCGGTCCAGACGGTCCTGTTGCCTCCTTACCAAAGGCACATCCAGCTTCTTGGAGGCACCGGGACGCTTTTCCTTTTCCTCTTTGTTCATGAGCTTCATTGACTTTTTGACATTGGCGTCGTCGACGCCTGTCAGTCCTAGATCGCTTAGGCTGATCTTGGGTTTGGATTTGGGCTTGTCTTGGTCGTCATCATCTTTCTGTCCTCCGTATCCTGCGATCAAGCCTTGTAGGGCCTCCAACTTATCCGGGTCCCCCCCCTCATCGTCGTCGCTGTCGCTGTCGTCGTCATTGTCGTCCTCTTCCGACTCGTCAGAAGCATCGTCATCGGATTCTGAAGACCCAGACTGATCCTTTCCTTCAGGTTCCTCGTCCGATTCCTCCTCGAATTGGTCGAGAGCCGTAGCCAGGTCGATTGCGCCCTCACCGAGTGTCTGGCCCTCGTCGTCCTGGGAATCATCCTCAGAGTCATCATCCTTGTTGAGTGTTAGTTTAATCAAGTATGCTCTAGGATAGAGCTGAAGCTACCTCGCGCTGCTTTGACTTGCTGCCACGGAAAGTATATCCCTGAAACTTTTCCTCGTCGCTGTCGCCAAAAGCGTCATCACTCTCAATCTCAGAGTCCTCATCGTCCTCTCGCAGACCACCCAATCGCCATTCATTTCCCTCGCTGTCGCTTCCGTAGTCGGCGTCATCGTCGTCGCCCACGGCTCGACTAGGTCTCTTGACCTTTTTCCTTTGGGGTTCGTCATCTTCGTCCTCTTCCTCGTCCTCTTCATCCACATCTCGGCCGTGCTTTCTCTCGATTTCGGCGTCGAGTTCTCTCGCGCGAGGCGTCCGCTTCTGTCGCGGCGCAAACTTTTCCTGAGCAATGCCAAAAGCGTCGAGGGCATTCTTCTGCGATCTCGCCTTGGACTTCTTGCTAGGGGCCTTGCTGGCCTTGGGGTTGGCCGTCAGGGACCGGCCATGGGCTTGCCGTCCACCCATTATGCTTTCCGAGGCTGTGGATCGTAGATTCAAGCAAATGTCGACTCGCAGACCCGACTCGCAGCTTCAAGGTGGGATGTGGGTGTCGTCTACCAAAATCTTTGGCGGTATGAGCCGGCACATTTTTTCCCTCTACTTTGAATTTTCTGCCGCTTTTGAAAAATTGGGCGGTGAGGGGCGACCCTGGCCTTCAATGGCGGGGCCACCCCCCCAGCGGGACATGATGTGGAGATGCGCCTATCAGGCCTATCAATGGCGCCTTATTCGACCTAGAGCTCCAGGGACCCAGTGCGCGGACCTGGACCAGCGCCGAACCCCGAAAAGAGCCATCCGATGTCGAATTTATTTGGTGGTTTGGTGGTTCTCGTATGACTGACTGGCAATTGAGCCACCTTCTTCTACTTCTTCCCTCCCCCCCCCTTCGTCTCAATTCATTTCCTCCTTCCTTTGTTCAACTCAACTGAACATTGGCTGCGATCATGGCGTCCTTCGCCCCCGGGTTCCGGAGGTTATTCCTCCAGGCCTCGGCCTCGGCTTCGGCGCCCTCCAAGTTCTTCGTCTGCAACCAGTGCCTCCGAAGTGCCCCGCGGGCCATGCCCTCGCGCATCCTCAACGTCGTTCGGTCGCGCTCCTACGCCGATGCCGCCCTCAACAAGCCCATGGGCACCGTCGCCGAGCACGTCTCTGCGCGAGCTGCCCCATCCATCTCCCAGGCCGCCAAGAAGGCATGGCCCGAGACCAATTCCAAAGGTGTCGGGTACTGGCTCATTGGCAGCGCTGTTAGTGTCTTTGGTATTGTCGTCTTTGGTGGCCTGACAAGATTGACCGAGTCTGGGTGCGTTAAGCTGCTCTTGCTTCGCTCTCCCATCATTTGCTGACTGGACTATATCGCAGCCTGAGTATCACCGAATGGAGACCTGTCACCGGTTCACTTCCTCCCATGTCCCAGGACGACTGGGAATCCGAGTTCGAAAAGTACCGTGCCTCGCCCGAATTCAAGCTCCTCAACCCGCACATGAACCTCGATGAGTTCAAGAAGATCTACTTCATGGAGTGGTTTCACAGAGTCTGGGGCCGCTTCATCGGCCTGTCCTTCGTCATCCCCACCGTCTACCTCGTCGCCCGCCGCAAAGTCACCCCCAAGATGGCCTTCAACCTGGCCGGAATCTCTGCCCTCATCGGCTTCCAGGGCATCATTGGCTGGTGGATGGTCAAGTCTGGCCTCAAGGATGACCTCTTCGCTCCTGGCTCTCATCCCCGTGTCTCCCAGTACCGTCTCACCACTCACCTTGCGACCGCCTTCGTCTGCTACTCTTGGATGCTCCTGTCTGGTCTCACTGTCCTGCGCACTCGCCGCTGGCTCGCCAACCCCGAGCTCGCGATCAAGGCGACTACCGCCATGGCCCATCCCGGCCTTCGCAACTTCCGACGGGCCGTCTTTGCCGTTGCCACTCTGACCTTTGTCACTGCCATGTCGGGTGGCTTGGTCGCTGGCCTCGACGCTGGTCTCATCTACAACGAGTTTCCCAAGATGGGCCTCGGCCTATTTCCCCCCAAGAAGGAGCTTTGGGACAAGTTCTACTCGCGCAAGGAGGATCAGTCAGACCTTTGGTGGCGCAACATGCTCGAGAACCCCAGCACCGTCCAGATGAACCACCGCATCCTCGCCGTGTCCACCTTTTGCGCCATCGTATCCCTGTTTATCTTTGCCCGTACCAGGCGCGTGAAACCCATACTCCCGCGGGATTGCAAGCGTGGTTCTACTGGGCTGGTCCACGCTGTCTCCATGCAGGTCGCCCTCGGCATCAGCACCCTCATCTACATGGTCCCCATCTCCCTCGCAGCCGCCCATCAGGCCGGCAGCTTGGTCGTCCTGACCGCCGCCCTTGTCTTGGCGCACAGGTTGCATATTCCCAAGCCCACCCTCCGTCTGCTCGAGAAGCGGGTGAAGCAGCTTGCCAAGTAAATGGCATGATGGTGGTGCGATGGCACAAGAGGACGTGCCTTCGTATGTAGAAATAACGAATGTATTTTATATGGGACCAACCAAGAACAATTGGCACAGGAAAGGGGCGGGATAGTGGTCCGAGTTGGTCAGGCGATATGTCTGAATCATTAGATGAACATACTTTAGACAAACTCGACTCTAGAAATCATGTAGTTAAGCAGCCTTTGAAATGACATTTCTCTTTTTTGTATTTCTATTTCACGTCAAGCCGAATCTATTCGGTTCTGCGTGTTTATCTCGCCATAATATCATAGTGCCACGTGCGTCATAACTCTTGTTCCAAATTCCATTTTACTTGTGAGCTGCCGCAGCATGTTAGCAATGGAGTTGGAACCAAGGGTGAGTAGGGCCATGTCTTACCAATACCCTCTTCAGGGACGGGCTCAATGCCAACCAGCTCGGCAGCCAGCTTCTCCTTCTTCTGGTCCGTCTTGTCGTCCTTCATGAAAGGGAACGCAAGGACCTCACGGATAGTGTAGTTGTCAGTCAGGAACATGACCATTCGATCAATACCCATGCCCCAGCCGCCGGTCGGGGGCAGACCGTACTCGAGTGAGGTACAGAAGTTCTCGTCAATCAATTGGGCCTCGTCGTCGCCCTGATCCTTCTGTCGAGCCTGCTCCTCGAACCGTAGGCGCTGGTCGAAGGGGTCGTTCAACTCGGTGTAGGCGTTGGCAATCTCCTTCTTGCAGACAAAGGCCTCGAATCGCTCGCAGAGACCGGGGATCTCACGATGGTACTTGGCCAGAGGGCTCATGACCTGGGGGTGGCCAGTGATGAAAGAGGGGTTGACACACTTCTCCTCGATGAACTCGCCCACCAGCTTGTCAATCATGCGGGCGTTGGTCAGAGGAGGTGTGCACTCCAGGTTCACCTTCTTGAGCACCTTCTTGAGGAACTCGTTGGTCTCTTGGGTGTGAAGCTGATCACCGGGAGGAAACTTCTCGCCAGTGGCCTTCTCCAGCTCAGGGATCATCTCATAACGAGGCCAGGGCTTTTCCCAGTTGACCTCGTAGGTCTCACCCGACTGAGTGTGGAAGGTGGTCTTGTAGCCGCCAGTCAGGTACTTGACGAGACCAGAAACCATGTCTTCAGTGATGTCCATCAGGTCGTTGACATCGGCATAAGCCTGATAGAACTCAATGGTGGTAAACTCGGGGTTGTGAGTAAGATCAGCTCCCTCATTGCGGAACTGACGTCCGATCTCGTACACTCGGTTCAAACCGCCGACGACAAGCATCTTGAGATACAGCTCAGGGGCAACACGCATGAACATCTGCATGTCGTACTCGTTGTGGTGAGTGGTGAAAGGCTTGGCGGTCGCACCGCCAGCAATCTGGTTCATCATGGGGGTCTCAACCTCGACAAAGTCCCGCTCGTCAAAGTAGCGGCGAATCCAGGTGATCATCTTGGATCGGGTAACGAAGACATTCCGCGACTTCTCATTGCAGATGAGATCAAGGTATCGCTTGCGGAATCGCTGCTCGAGATCCTTGAAACCGTAGTGGTCATCGGGGAGGGCGTGGAGGCAAGGGGTCAGGAGAACGACCTCAGTCGCAAAGATTGACAGCTCTCCCTCCTCGCCCTTCTCAATCTTGGTCTTGGGGGAAGTTCTGGTTTGATGTCAGCCTTGTCCTGTCTTATTGAGGCGGACGCCAGTCCACCAACCTGCCGGGGTATCCAATAACGCCAATGATGTCGCCTCGGCGAAGGTGCTCATGCTGAGCATCAAACGCAGGGGCGCCCTCTCGCACCTCCTGGGCCTGGCACATGATCTGGACCTTGACACCCTCTGTCCGCACATCGTAGAAGAGAAGCTTGGAGCCCGATGCTCGCTTGCCGTGGACTCGGGCACCGATCTGGATAATCTTGTCCTTGGCATGCTCGCCAGACTTGAGGTGGCCGAACTCCTGCACAAAGTTTCGCAAGTCATAGGTGACATGGAACTTGTGGGGGTAAGGGTTGGGGCTCTTGGTCTCGCGAAGCTTGTTGATGTTCCTCGATCGAATCTCGAAGTACTGGTTGGGGCTGAGATCCTTTTCAGCCGCCTCAGCACTACTCGCCTTCTTGGGAGCAGCAGCAGCAGGACGCTCAGCAGCCTTCTTCTTCTTTTCCTCCTCCTTCTGGCGGGCCTTCTGGCGCTTCTTCAGCTCGGACTTGGAAACTCGCTCGCCAGTCACCTCGTCGAGGTGCAGGTTAGCGACCTGTTCGGTCGGGGGGGCAGCGGCATCAGCCATGATTGCGTCTCGTGTCGCTCAGGAAATGAATTGGATGGAAAGAGATCCAGTTCAGGCGTCGAGTCCTGGCCGCAAAGTCTTTTCAACTGGCAAAGTGTGAGTCAAGCTGCGGTGTTGTGAATCGGTGGAACAGTCAGGGCATTGGAGGGGCAGAAAAGAGAACGGCCGGCGCGCCACAATCGCGGGGTAAATTTTTCTGTCAGAGCGCGACCAAGTGACTCAGCCACCCAACGAGCAGACTGGGGAGAGGAGGTTCTCAAGACGATGACTCTTATCAACTTCAGCGTCTACCTACCTGAACAGATGGCTGGGAGACGAGACATGCTGTCATCATAGAGATGAGATCAAGGGTTTTCAATATTGGTCGTATTAACACATCATGAGCAAGGTAGGACTACGCTCTGTTTCATCATTACATATGTTGCCCAAGATTCCGCCCATCTCAGGTATTACGCTGTATCCTCAAACTATGGCACATGTCGGCTCTCCTATTCCAGATACATAGGATCTCCGCGTACCCCTTGCATGGCCATGCTCAGGTCTGCGCCATGTATGGCTCCATTTTGCATGGCCATGTTCATGTTGGGCATGGAACGGCTCATATTGATTGCCGTTCGGCCGACTGGGCTTCCTGTGCCGTTGGGCATCATAAACCGGGGATCTTGTGTGTTGCGTTGTTGAACAGGCGCTCTCGTGCGTGGTACCTCGAGCGTGGCTTGTTGTTGAACTGGAGGCTGAGGCTTGACTGGGGAAGGATTCATGATGGCAAAGCTATCGTCGTCCTCCATCTCGGCATCGGCATCCTGATCACTGGTCTCCTCGATAGATGGTGGACCGGTTGTAGACGTTGAATGAGAGGCGTGTTCGCTAGGCGTACCATTTGTGCTAGTGGCTGATAAACGCTTGGCAAGCTGAGGTCGTTGTTGTGCTTGTTGCGGCTGCTGCGACTGTTGCTGCGATTGTACTTGCGGTGTTTGGATCTGAGGCTGGGCTGGCGTCTGAACTTGGGGTGTTGGTTGTTGAGTACCATTCATGGTTGCACCAGTAGGTCCAGGGGGTGGATTGGCCTGGTCTAATGGTCTCTGAGCATTCATCCCCGAGGCATTGGCTCTTGAAGAAGTGATGACGCCCTTCCATCGCTCGATAGACCGGGACACAACCGAGCTGAGGTCAACCTGACTATCCTCCAAGCTAAAGCCCACTGCCTTTCCACCCTTAACTGCCTGTTCATAGGTAGCAGTGATTAGGTCCCGCTCCAACGGGACAGTAATTGGCGTCGCAATCTTGAACTCTCGAGGCTGCTGTAGCTTGTTGAGGTGCTCGATCTGGGATTTGAGGCTGGCATTCTCTTGTTTGAGCCTGTGTTGCTGCTCCTTCATTTTCTCGGCCTCTTTGTGTTTCCTTCCAACGCCTCGAGCCAATTCCAGAACCCAAAGCTCTTGCTGTCGTTGGACAGGTAGTGACTCCCAGACTGTGTATGCTGACTGGAGGTGCTCGTCGACTTGCGCCTCGAGCTGTTCTGCAGTCTTTTCTGCTTTTCGGACCGCGTCGCGAACATCACGAAATGTGCCTGCAGACGGAGGATACATGAATTCCTCCATTACGGTAGTAGTCGCAGAAGCGCATGTTACTTTCCAGGCTCGAAACTCTTCCTTGAAGTAGGCTTGCAGGGCATCGAACTCGCGCTGCCCGGGAGACTGGACGGACCAAGATGTCGAGGTGGGGTGTTGTGTGGAGGAGAAGAGGGTCGGGGGAGGCTGCAGACATTGAAGGGTGAGGGCAGGGAAATCGAGGGAGAGAGGATCGAAATCGAAAGGCATCGAGTTGTTGTCGAGCTGCACCCTGCCGTCAAGTTAGTCTCCCCACAAACAGAGATACAGGAAGAAGGAATTGGCATACTTGGCAGCCCTCCACGAGCTGAGAAGCTCTCGCAACGCGAGCTCCGCAGCTCGAGCCGTATCCATGGCATCCGCCAGCTTCTGTTTGACGTCGAATTGGGCCTTCTGGATGGCTTGCTTGCTCACGGTACGCTGCATACCAGGGCGCTTCATGGGCTCGGGTGTGGCGTCTCCCTCCCAGCTGCCGCGTTTCGGGATATCATTCATGACGCCAGTTGCCTCCCAGGTTGGCTGAAAAGGACCCGAATATTTCATGGTTGTATCAACCACGAGCTGGTTGTCCTTGGGAACTGCCGGCGACCTGAAGCCATCGTTTTCGGGCAGGGGCGTGTCCCTCTTGACTGGTCCTTTAGGGGTTCCTACCGGGGTCGAGGCTTCTCGCCTCCCACCCATAGAACCTCTGGGCTGTCGCCTCGTGATGCCGCCGCGCAGCTTCTTGATAGCATCGACATCGTGAATGCCATCCGGAGGCTTGGGGTTCTTCTCCTTGATGTACAGATCGAGGTGGCGACCGAGCGAGGACGAGGTGAAGGCTTGGCCGCAATAGGGGCAGTTCTTGTCCTTAGGGGCGCTAGCTTTGGGGGTGCTCGAGTCGGCGGTTTGGGGCGTAGAATCGGGCATGGTGAAGGAGCTGTCGGGGTAGGAAGATAGAGAGAGAGAGAGAGACTGAGAAGAAAGAGAGCGAGGAGAAGAAAATCAAATCAAAAAATTCAAAAGTCAACGATTAAAAACGAGTGTCAGAAATGGAGGCCCCGATACTACAAGAGTGTAAAAAGCGAGATAGGTCGAAGCTCGACTGCGGCTCCAGTTGGGGAGCAGTGCGGGCTTGAATCATAGGGAGCGAGCGAAAGGTCCAAGAGAGGGACGGGAACGAGCGTGTGTTGGGGTCGAGACCTCCAAAGGAGACGGGGGTTCGAGAGACGGGGAAGCACGAGACGAGCCGGGCTCAAAAGCACAGTCAGGACATGAGGCGAGGAGGACAGGAAGAATTAAAAGAATGAGAGTCGCGAAGCGATAGAGACCGAGACTAAAGGGGAGGTCAGTCTCCAGCATCGATCGCTAGGTTTAATTATTCCTTCTTTTTTTTTCCTTCCATTTTAAAATAAAGCCTCGTCCATTCAGGGGCGGATCCAACAAAGTTCCATCCATCTCATCCCCCCTCAAGACCCCCCCGGGTGGTGGCCCCCCAAAAAGCCCCCCTCTGTCTCCAAGGGACCCCCAGATTGGCGCCGTTAGCACCGGCGGAACCCCTGGCGTTTAGTGGCCGTCCCGCCGCCTGGATGTCTCTCCCGTCGCTCGCTTAGCGCTGATCGGCCGCTCTAAGAGGTCTATCCTAGCGCGTCGGGACTCTGGTGTCGATGCTCCTAGGATCGTGGTAGGGCAGTTGGGCCCGTCTCTGGGGGTCTTGAGCCGTCGAATCTGGATTACCTACGTGGCCAGGTTGCAGCCGAGCTGTCATTAATAGAACGCTTTATTTCGTTGGGCAGATTCGGTAGGATTCTGAGGGTTGAAAAGGCAGGGCTGGTCGCTTGATGCCTACGCGTTGGAGAAAAGTGATAGGTAAGGACCATCGCCGGCATTTAGATGATCGGCTCAGGGTCGCCAAGCTACAATAAGGGGGGGAGGCTATAGCCAGGTTATGTGTTTCGGGAAGCGTTCGCAGAAGACACCTGGGAATTGACAACCTATGGTACGTCAATGCAACTCGTCGGAAACATGGCAAAGCTGGACGGACTGGTAGACAGCCCGTCACAAGTCACGATAGTTACACTTCAGTCCGGCAGTGTCCGGCCGCGGCCTCTCGGGATCTCATCCGCCCCTTTCTGCAACGACATGTGCGGCGTACCGTTTCTTTGAGAGCGAGCGCAACCGCGACGGAAACTGCAAAATTTGGAGGTAAACTACATCACACGTGAGAGGCTAACAGGGCATGTTACCGTTTCGTTGCGTCCAAGTAAATTTAACAGCTGCTGCATGGCGTCCAGCCTCGCGCTTCTCTCTCTCACACGCTCTCTCTGTCTTCATCTCCTTTTCACCGTGTCCTCCTGGAGATGGGTCAATTGGACGTCAACCGTCTCCGCTGACGCCTCAGACCCGCATGCCGTAATGGCATGAGTTCCGTCTTTCCATGACACCCCGTCCGTCAAAGGTCAGCACTTATAAACGTAAACGGGCATAAGGCACAAGGCGAGCAATCACCGCCGTTTGTCTGCCGGGCGGATAAGATTGAGATGGGCCGGGGAAGCAGGACTGTACGCTGGCATCGGCAGTCCTACAGCACTAAACGCCCAGACCGAGCCGGATTGGCCAACGGGGGGTTGCGGAGGCCGCGAGCATGGGCATGGGTGTCACTGACCATTGGGTTGCTCTCAGAGCCAACCTGCAACACCCTTGTCCGAGACACGGTGAGCTTCTGCATGCCCCTTAACCACCGCAGAACCAAGGAGACTGCACGCCGTATTTGCTTAATTACCTTCTGCAGCTACTGGAGCCCACAGATGCAAACCCTCCAGCTGCTTTCTCCAGTTGACAGCGCTCGGCAATTTGCTCCCACTTCCGTCTCCGCGCTCCCTCAGCCAGCTCTCCTCTCCTCTATACCACACCGACAAGCGTGATCGTTTGCCCCTGGAGCAACGTCAAGCTGAGGCCCCCGTTTCTCGTAAAGCACATTCCCTATTGCGCACCCAGGAGCTCGGGCCCAGGAGCTTGGGGCTCTTGTGTTGAGAGTTAGCCGGGCGTAGCAAGTGGCTCGTCGTCGATAAACTCTCGTCGGTCTGGTTTACCCCTGAATAAACCCGCAGCAGGCGCCTATCAGGGGGCGAGGATACGGTAACTAACTGAGTGGACGGTAACCACTCGGGGAGAAGGCAGCTGCTATTTCAATACTACGCTAAACCTGTTTAACTCTGCAGATCCCAAACAATGTTAGCTGGAACTGTCGTGCTTGCTGTCGACGGTTGCTGGATGTGGGCGGGCTGTTGATGGTTGACATGCAGCATCCCTTACTAGACTCTTCAGCCGATCCGCCACGGTTGGAGCAAACGGGACCTCTGAAAAGCTATTGCTTTAGTGCGAGAGCGGGTTTAAATTAATGCCGAGTGATTTACGTCACGTTTGCTTTTTTGCAGTACGTATTCAGAAACGTTGGACTTCTGCCATCTAATAGACCCGTGTCGCCTTGGACGTGTTCATCATCCGGCTGCATTAGGGCATCATGGCAGTCAGCAAAACAAATAACGTGTGTGCTGTTCCGCCGCGGTGATTCGGACGAGACTTTGAAGCCGTTCAAACATGCAAACAAAGACACGGGATGCTACGTAAAATGGTAAAATGCAGTCCGCATCTCGGCTCGTTTGCACCAAGTCAGGTCCTGTCTCCTTTAAAAGGAGCGACAGTCTAGCAAGGTCACGTGCAGCCGCGCCACACTCTGGATCTCAGCCACAGACCAGCCCCTCCAAAAGCGGGCAATAGCTCTCTCTTCTCTTGGAGCGTGACTAGCCGCTTTTTGAGTGTCGTCGTCCTCTCTCACCAAGTTTTGCTGCCACTTCGTCCAAGCAGTGCGATTACAACCTTTTGCACCCAAGTCCGTTTGTTTCTGCGTTCGCATACATCCTCTCGAAGCGCACGCTCAACACCGTCAAAATGCCACCAGGTACGTTGTTTTATGCCCCCAGCCCTGTTCTAGCGCCTCCTTCGGCTCCTGTCGCACGCGACGGACGATGAGCGCATCGCGATCGCGTCTGGCACGACCTCCCCTCCTCCTCATTAACTCCACCCGGCCGCATCGCAATCGTCTCAGCACAATTGCTAAACCCGGCGCAGCCCTCAGCGACGAAGATTCCTCTGATGTTGGAGATTTCACACCACCCCCACGTCCCAGCCGCAAGTCAGCCTCGGCTGGTGCTGCCTCTGATCCGCACGAAGACGACGTCGACGCCAACGGCGATGTTTCTGGCGGAGATGTCGAGGGAGACGACGACGACGACGACGATGACGAAGAGGAGGAAGTGTAAGTGGTGTGTTGGTGCAAGGTTTGCGCATTGCTCACGCGCCATAGGTACGTCGTAGAACGCATCGACAAGCACCTCATCGACAAGGACGTAAGTGATATCTTGGCCCAATTCCTCTTGAAATTCAACTGACGGCGGTTGTAGGGAGTTCTCAAATTTCTAGTGAAGTGGGAGGGCTGGGATGGCAAGAACGACAAGACTTGGGAGCCCGAGGAGAACCTAGCGTAAGTCGGGTATGCTTCTTGTGTGGCCAGTGCTAGGTCGACTGACAATTGCTCAAAGACAAAACGCGTCGGAGATCCTTGAAGAATACTTTGAAAGACACGGCGGCCGAGAAAAGATCTTTGAGGAGACAGACAAGGCATCCAAGACGAAGAAGCGCCGCCGCACCACTAACGGTACTCCGAGCACGACGTCAACCACGAAGCGATCTCGACGCACCAATGCGCATCCCGCCTCAACAACCCCTCCAGCGACCTCGAAGAAGTGGAGCCCTCCGGCAGGCTCGTGGGAGGACGAGATTGACACGATCGATGCCTGTGAGGATGAGGGCAGTGGCAAACTCATCGTCTACTTGATCTGGAAGAACAGCCAGAAGACCAAGCACGACACGCAGATCATATACAAGAAGTGTCCGCAGAAGGTAGGCAAAGCCGGATCCAATGTGCGAAGGAGGACTGTTGTGCTGACAAGAGGCAGATGCTTCAATTCTACGAGCGACATGTCAAGATCATCAGAGACGAGAACAGGGCACTGGCTGATGGGGCCGAGGTCTAATGGCGTTTTCGGTCTCTTTGCAATTACTCGGGGTTTGAGGCGATGCGGTTGGACCAGAGGGAAGCTGCTTCTCTGCCTGCTCTGCCCTTAGACTCAAATGGCGTTTCGGCGATCGATACAGAATCGTGGCGTGGTTCATCTCTTTTGCCTTGATTGATTTTGTAACGCGACATGGACGCACGGGATGATTTAATCACATCATGTAGCAGTTCCCGACCGGTTGCTGGGAACTACGCCTACGCACTGAGGACGTCGAGGGCGGCAATGGATGAATGCATGGGAGTATTTGTATTTTTGATGGGTGTACATTATTCGCAGTTAAAAGGGAGACGCGATTCGATCCGTACCATGACGCGCATACGAATGAACCATTAATTAAAACTTGTGCCAAGACCCTCGTCGCACTGGCTCTGAAACGGGATGAGGCGCGATAATGTCGCGACGCCCCAGAGGAGGGTGACGTTTTCTGCGAGGCTGGGAAAAACGCAGCTCACCTCGGCTCAGTTGCAGCGTGTCAGAGGCTCTGGAACCCCTGGCGGGCCCCACCGCGGTACCCCTGCATGGCCTGTAGGAGCGCCTTATTCCGGCGGGCTGGGCGCGCCGGAGCCGGGGCTTGGGCACCCGACCTCAGGGCCGAACCGGCCAGCCCAGCCTTGCCATTTTGCGCGTTGGCCAGCGAAAAGTCGGGTGGCGGGGCAACCACTTATAACTGGGAGACGCCGTGCAGCGTTTTCAGAGAACGCATTCCAGTTCCTGATTTATCGAGTACTTACTTCCTGACGAGCCTCACGAGTGAAAAGAAACGAAAAGAGTCATTTGTTCATTTTCTGCGTCTCTTCCCCTCGCCTTGCACGACCACATCTTTACACGGTATCACGACTCGCCTGACACCGTCACTTCTGCCGGTTGGACAAGCACGTGTCACCTGCAGCTCTGCTACACCACAACCTCTCTCTATTGGGTATGTCCAATCCTCACTTTGCCTGACACAAAGATCCTCAATTAACTCTGCCAAAGCCCCGTATATAGTTGGACATAAGCCTCAAGCCATCTACATCTTCAGCTATTCTCATCCCCATCGCCGAGAGCATCCCAGACTCCTCATCCGAGCAACTTGACCATCAACCCCGCCTGCACCACATCATCCTAGCGGTGGCCGACAGCTCAAGAACCACTCATCTCCTACTCTCTCCACTACCGCCATCATGAAGCGAAACGACGTCATCGCCATCATCATCATCATCCTCTTCATCATCCTCGCAGCTGTGTCATTCGGCATCTGGAAGCTCGTCACTATGGCCAAGAACCATATGAGTGCAACCGGCAGCGGCACATCAAGCAGCGGCGGCAGCAACTCCATTGCCGACTGATCAACCGTCTTGGGATCACAGCCGCTTCATTTACCTTCCTTGTCTATTATTTGGGCTACAGCGATTTTTGAATATCTGTCACCTCATGTTTTAAAACGAAAATATCACGGGGAATTACGGGTTGGTAATGTGTTGGGTCGGATGAATCACTCATATGCTTGTTTTGGGTTACGGCGCAACATGACTGGCGACATTGTTACACGACTTGGGTCACTTGCTTTTTGGGTAAACGGTTTATGAGTTACTGCGCAAATAGGATGAGCACATGGATAGATAGACTATGCTTTGGCAAGACTGGGAGCCAAACATTGATGGCAAGCTAGAGACATATGAGATCATGTAAATAAGAACAGAGCTAAACGCGCCTATGCGACGTTTCACGCACATCTTGGTGTTCCTTTTCCCATTCACATGGAATTTGTGCATGTCTGAATCAATTCATGCTAGGCGTGATGATAAATGGACCACTCTGTGATTCACATATTGGAGATGTGTCTGTGGTAAACTATTCATGCTTCCGCCTGTGACATAATGCAAATCTATGTATATATACCCTCATGGATAGCGCCTTGTGTTTCTGTCATCAACTCTATCAGGCAGTTACTTTACGTATACAACGACTACTTCTAAACTATACTTGACGCCTTTTTCTGACTTTTACCTTTCACGACGCAATGGGAAAGCTTTCATTTGACCTTCCCCCTGTTAAGGGCTCCGGCGACTCCGGCCCCAAGGACCGCAAGAACATTTCCGACTATGACAAGTTCCCTTTCGATGGGTTTCACGAGAAGAAGCCCGATGGCCCTCTTCCTCCCCTTCTAGACAAGTCCAGCGCCGAGTATCGCGAGCGTGCCCTCAAGACGCTCAACGCTCTGCAGAACGCCTACCAGAACGCCTTCGCCGAATACGAGGACACAAAGCGATCGGTGTTTGAGAGTTCTGAAACGATCGCACAGATCAACTGGAATATGGCGGTCCTCGACGTCGGTAGCGTACACACTAAGATCGAGAGCCCTGAACCTATGCACCCCCAACTGCTGGACGCTCATGAAAGAGCCCACAGCGATTACCGGCGGCTGGCCAGTAGTCGCAAGGAGACCCTTGGAAGGCAGCGGAATGTGCTTTTCAGTATCGAGAGCGCTGTGCGGGCGGGGATGCTCGAGTTGGAGCGGCTGGACAAGTCGGACAAATTCTTCCTGCTTCGGAACAACTGGATGAAGCTGCGAGGCCAGCTTGTTGATGGTCGGGATCTTTGGAGTAATGAGTCGACCAATACTATCGATGACTAGGGATCGTCTACAGCTTTGCATGTCCCCCCTGGCAGCTAATTGCAATAGACGCCAGGAAATAGAGGCTGCCAATAAGATATCTTTCATCCAGCCATAAGTAACAGGGTAGATAGGATTCCCAATGAGAAACCTAAGCCGTTTTGGCTCGTGACAAGTGTTTAACTTATCAAGTGTGATGTAGTGATGTTCAAAAGCTCAGTTATGATGGCAGAATTGCTAGTTAATAAAACCGCTTCATTCCATGCTCCGGTCAATATAAATGGGTCGAGTTGGTTGATGATTTATAGTGGTGGTCAACTCGACCCCAGCCCTCCTCGCCTCTGATTGGCCAGGAACACCTAATCCGGCTGAAAAGGGCAATTTACACCTGGTCGGATGGAATGAATCTTGCAAGTAGAGCCAGAAAAGCTGAATTCTTGGTATCGGGAATCAATTTATAACATTACTAGGTAAACAATCACCTATAGCTTCTTTGAGAACCTTGTAGACTCGGCGGGGCATATCGGTGAGTTCTCACAACGACATGACTTGAATGCATAAAATCCAACCATCCATTCAATTCCGTTCGCCGTACCGCGGCGAGTCTATCTTACTCTATACTAGCAAGGAACCGAGTCTAGCCGCTTCTAGTTCGTTTCCATTACGCGTTGCAACCATCAAGTCCGAGTCCATAAAACAAATCAAGCCGTGTCTACCCAGTCACTCAAAGCCCTCAACTCCCCTTAAAAGCCGGTTCCATTGCCGGGGAAAGGGTAGGGGGTAGGGGTAGGAGTAACGACGGGGGCAGTGGTTGGGATGCCGGTAGGGACAACCGGAGGGGGAGCAGGCCCTAGCAATGAGGGTTAGCAACATGTCCACCTTCACGTCGCCTTCGCAAATGTGTCACTTACAAGAACCTCGGTCACTGCCCTTGTTGGCGAATTCGCCGCTGCCCTGCTCGGGAAGGCGGGCGGGCTGCTCCTGGTCCCAAGGACGGGTGTAGTTGAAGAAGGGAGGCTTGAAACCAGAGACCTCGGGGCCACCATCTATGGCAGAGTGTTAGAACATGCTTGTTTTGAACGTCCTTGGGACAGACGACTTACTGTGGACGGGGGCAGGCAGGGCAGCAGCAAAAGGAGCTGCGGCAGCGAGGATAAAGGCGACAACACCGGTGGTCTTCATATTGACGATTGATAAAGATCTAAGAAAAAAGAGAATGTGGGAACTCGACAAGGCAGGAATCTGGTGTAGGTTTTGTTTGGTCTTTATTGCGCGGAGAGACCAGCTCGGATGGAAAACAGATCAAGATACACAGAGATAGATAGAGAGAGGGTCACAGACCAGAAACAAGCAATGTACTGAAGAAAGAAGGTATGTATAAGTAGTAAAAACAAGACGTCCGCCAGGGAGAAGAACGACGATCCTATGTACTTATGTCCTCGATCCCGACCCCCTAAGCTGAGTCCGTATACCGAACAACAGATACCTCCTGTGCAAATCATTACCCTTCACATCCCGACTCTTATCAAAAAACCAAGTAGGAAGAGATTTTGAACCTGGCTCCATGCAATGTCACTGGATTAGAACTCTCCACTCGTGCTACGAGCCAGCCACTCCCGGCGCCCTCTCGGCAGGGCCGATCTCTCTTCCAGGTGCCGGATCCATCGTGTCGGCAGAGCAGGCAGGATGGGTGGATGGTGAGCGCTAGAGCGTCGTCTTGATGAAACATGGCAGGGTTCCCGACTTGTGGAGCGCCGAAAGCTTGGTGTTTTCGTGCCGGAGCTCGGACTGGGGAGATGGGTCGAGCTGGCTAGCATGCGAGGAACTAGTTGCTGGTTCGCAATCATGAGATTAGATTATATGCTTTTCATGTGACAGATGACTAGAACTTTGTTTAAATTGCACTGCAGATTGGGTTTTTCTTTTGAGATTGACTCTAACTCAACGCTCAATTCCACATGATCCTTCTCTACTCTGAGATCATGATCAGTAACTGGTCATGTCATGACAGCTGACAACCAGTCTTGGGTCCCATAATAGGAGAGCGCTGACGCGTAACAGCACAGAGACAAGAAAGAAAAAACCTTGGGTGACAAGATACCCACGCGCAAAAAAACCTTCCTATCCATACACCGGCCACAGAGGTGACATCGGGCATCCACCGCTGGTTCCTTGACAGCAGTGGTTTCACTTGGCTTCTACTGCTCCACCAAGGGCCCGCCGATCATCCCGCGCCCACGTCCAAACGACACCTGCTAAACATGGAAACCCGAGAACAGCATGGAAGAAAGCTTGTGCGGCTCTTGGAAATGCAAGGTACGCGCTGCAGATCTCCCCGAGGCATGCCTGCTTGATTCGTCGTCCTCGTCCGGCCCTAGGCTTCCATCATGGCCTATCATGGCCAGGATAGGGAACCGTGGCCGTCCTTCTTCACACAAACTGAGGTTGGGATCCAAATCCAATGAGACGTCATGTTCCATGGTTCGAGCAAAAAGACATTTTCCAAGAGATAAGCTGCCATCAGCCGAGGCTTTTAAGTCTGACGTGATGTCAGTATATCTCGAATTCTTGGTTGCCTGGAACCAGCATCCGTTGATCATTGCTTTCCGTGTCTAAGAAAATCTCCCCCATCCCTGCTTTTGTAAAATGTCATGTCTAGTATATGCCCGTCTAAGCTGTCCTGGTATCATGATGCATCTCAAAAACCAGCATCTCGCTCCCGCAGGAGTCCCTGCGAGAATTCCCTCATGCGATGGATGCCACGGTGTCAGTCGCTATGTTGATCATCCTTCGTCATCCCCCGTCCGAATCACGATGGCTTCCATCTCACCAGCTCATAAGCCCTCTCGCTCGGTCAAAGCCTCCCCGTAGCTGGCTCTCAGGCTTGACAACTTTGCCTCGTAGCACCGTGTACCGGATCAGGTTCTCGCAATCCTCCGGGTAGACGCGTGCTAACCAGATGCCCTGTGATGCGCCGATGCTACCTGGCTCTTCCTCCTCCTTCTTCTTATCCGACTCGGCACCCTCTCCGTTCTTCTCACCATTCTTTTCGACGCCGTTGGTGCCGTTTTGCTTGCTGTCCCCATTCGTAGTTGCGCCGTTGGTTCCGTTGGTTCCATTGGTAGTGCTAGATGCATCAACAGGATCATCCAGGCCGAAAGCGTTCGGCCGACGGTAGATCATAACGTTGGCCGAGTACTTGTGTCCTCCAACATGGCTAATGTAGTAGATGCCCACACCACCGGGTCTCTGATCGTGCAAGTCACGGTACAAGCCCAGCGGCCTGAGCTGGCGCTCAAACTCCTTCCTTAGCACCGGGGCACTCTGGGCACATCGCGCGTCACGAGTCCGGTGGCTACACATGAGAATGACGGCGTTGTGGGGGCAGTCAGTGAGCGAGAGGGCCGGCACTCCAGCGGCGGGGTCCGGGGAAGGGAGGGATGCAGGCAGAGGCGTGGGGGACAGAGGAGAAATGCTGGTAGGCGCCTGGTTGACGATTTCTGTGATGAGCTGGGGCACGTTGAGAGGGTGAGCATTGTGGATGAGCTTGAAGGCCGGGAGGAGGAGAAGAGTGGTGGGCTCCGAGTAGTCGTCGGTGTCGTGGGGAGTGGGCATGTTGGATGCCGAGAGCATGAGTTTCTGTCGTGTTGGTCAGACGCCAAGGCCTACAGTATGTTGACGAGGTCTCATGAGGGACACGTTATGAGGCCTCATGAGATAGATGGATAGATAGATAGATACTCACTCCGTTTGTCGGCGCACCCGCCTTTTCGACAGCCTGCATGACGCTGCCCTTCTCGTCGGCCACGTCCCGGACCCAGTCCGACTTGCCGGTTCCGACGAGCAGATGGGTGCTCCACGCCTTGATGCCCCCATACAGCACATCCTCGGTGTCAATCTTGAATCCCCTGGGATACCGCCCCGTGCAGTTGTCGCAGTCGTGCAGGCAGTCCTCACCGTCAATGTCGGGGTCCGTCTTGGCAAACAGCTGCGTCGCCGCGTGCGGCTGGTCGGCCTTGGCCGAGCCCAGCACCGAGTTTACGAGAGACTTGAATGACAGCGCCATTCTTTGCTTTGCGGGCATGCGCGGGAGGGCTGACGGAGGAGCTGCGGTTGTGGCCGACGGGGGCGAGGATGAGGATGAGGATGAGGGAGAAAAGGTTGTTGTGGAGGGAGCCATTCTGCCAGAGAGGGTCCGTCCCGTAGGCACAGAGGCAGATCAATGGATCAGTGAGTTGTTAGGGCCGTCAATTCGGTTCGGATCGGCTTGGCCGGCGGGATAATTGGTCCCTACCGGGATGCTTCACTGATTGATAACAAAAATTCGAGATAATCTCTTGATCAAGGAGACCAAGCAAGAATCCAAGGCATCAAACCGAAAAAGAAGAAGAAGAAAAAAAAGGCAAATACAAACCAACCCTCTTCCCCGGGCCCAAATCAGCCGCCTCATTTATACCCTCTCCCGCTCCCAATAGGCCGCTCATGTCCTCCTCGCTCTATTGTCGCTCTCATTCACCCCGCCTATCTCCGAGCCCGAAGAGCCCTGGGCGCATACGCACGTCATTACGTCGGCTCCCACTGCCGCCGCCAGAGAGCGAAAAAAAAAAAAAAAAAAANGAGAGAGAGAGAGAGAGAGAGAGCAAAAAAAAAAAAAAAAAAAAAGTTATCAGATCTCGTCAGCCCTGGCCGCGTCCTTGTCTGCCCTGATTATGATGCCGGCTCCACTGCAGCAGATTCCCCCAGGTCCCGCTTCCTCAGCTAATCAACTTGCCCTGGAACCCGGCATTTGTCTTGCCTATGCCACAGGCGTTATTGGGCAGCCCCGAGCAGCTCGGAAATAACTTGGCCAGCATTGGTTGTCGTCTGTCTCTCTGCCGTCTCTACATAGCACAACTCCGCTGTGGAGAGATCCCCCCAACAATCTAATTCCGACCGTCTGGCTCGCTAATCCATATGTTACAACTTCACCATGTCACGCTTGAACCAACTGGGCAAAACAGACTCCAAAAGCCAAACGTGCTCATGCATGAGGGATATCTTATCTAGTATATAGAACCCCAACCAACAACCTCGTACAAAACTATGCCGTGCCAAAATTGGTTCATTTAATACAAAAGTGAACATCGCTGTCTTGTCGCTCTTCACCATCACATCACAAGTCACTCGACCCATTATGCGTTCTTCTTGCGCGCCTCATCGTACCCCTCCTCTTCACTGTCCTCGTCTTCCTCATCCCCCGTCCTCTCCTGATCCGTCTTGCGTCTTCGGTTCTTCATTGCCTCTCGAATCTTGCGGCTAGCCTCATCAAATCCACCCGCCGAGTCCAGTGTCGTGAATCCACTGATAGGGAACCCACCAGACCCGAACCCGCCTCCGCTGCTGCTGGAGCGCGACCGGCTGCGGGCTCTGGATGGCGGCCGAGTAGAGAAGATGCCCACCGATCCAATGTTGCTGAACGAATCGTTGCGCGGCAGTGCGCGGCTGGACTGAGTCGTGCTTCGCCGAGACAGAGCAGGCGGGGTCTCGGGCTCGTAACCAGTGCTCGACTGATCGCTGTCTCGTCGGCGCCGCGAAGTCGGAGACGTTGCAGCACCACCTTCAGCCTTGTACAGATCTGGAAGCAGACGCGCCTTCTCAAAGTCATCAAACATCTCGGGTCCAAGCGTGTTGATCACGTCCGTCACCTGAGCGCTCAACTCCGCTCTCCTGAGCCGCAGCTTGTGAATGTTATAGTTCGACGACGGATTCAGGCAGAGCATCAACGGTCGAAGGGACTTGAAGATGTCCATGCCAACCTCGCCGAAGCGCAGAGACGCGAACGTGATGCCAACCATTAGGGGCCAGACGACAAAGTAAACGAGCCAGAACGGCACCCACTCCGGAACATGACCCCAGAAGCGGTCCTGCCACACCTTGAACGACAACGCTATCGAGTAGAAATTGTACAGAGTAGGTGCAAAACCCAACGCTACCAAAATCTTCCACGTCGCCATCACATCGCGACCACGGATCTTGACCGTTGATCCAGCTAGAGCTGTCTTGGCCTTCTGCCGACTGATAATCTTGGTCGCGACAAACACGGGAGAGAACAATAAGAGGCCAGGCAGTGTGCATATAAAGAGGAAGAGCAGCTTGATGGAGCGGTATATGGAGAGGAAAATGACCTTGATGGTCGACATTTTGGCGTATTGGACCTGATGATCCTTGAGGTTGAGATAGCGCAACTGCGAGTTGTACTCTTTGACCGCCGTGGACAAGGACGTGATGCGCTCGTCATTCTTGTACCGCTCATAACCCATGCACAATCTCCGGTTGAGCTCAATGACCACAGGTAGCGGAAGCTTTTTGCCTGTGGGGTTGTAAAGTCGTCGAGCGGCCTGGATCATCATCAATGTGTCGTAGTCGGGCGCCGAGACCGTTACTGAGTTGAGGGCTTGGTAGACAGTATCGAGAACCTGACCGATAGCTTCGCGGCGCTGGTTGTTGCAGTAGAGCTCGACTAGGTGGCGGGGAATCTCGAAGGGTGCGCCGAATTCAACAACAGCGCGTGAACGGAATTTGTGGGCATGGAAGTAATTCATGCCGACAGGCACAATCTTTAGCCCACAGTCAGGATCCTCGGCCAGAGTTCCCAGAGCCATGATGGCAACACCTGCCTTGAGGGGCAGGAGCTCGGTGCGGTCATGACTACCTCCCTCGGGGAAGATACCGACGCACCCACCGTTGCGCAGGCGGGAGAAAACGGCTTCGTACACCTTGGTCTGGTCAATATGGGGAGCCAGCTTGTACTTGGTGCCCTGGTACCCGGGAGCTGGGCCCTTAACCTCCTTGTTGGTGAACTTTCCATCCTTGTCGATATCGTCACGGCCTGTAAGCTGTTGCAAGGCGAGTTTCCCTTTGAACGGTCGCTTGACACGGATCTCCTCGGGTCCAAGAATCTGGGCGATATCGACGCTGGCACCTGTCGTGTTCTTGCCAGGTGGGAGAAATAGCATTCCCTGAATCTCACCCTCGCCTTCACCAAACTTGGTACCAATACCACGGACCAAGGTCGGGTCGTTGATGGGATCGGGAAGATAAACGGTGCCAGTGGCGGGTTTGGCGGCATCTTGGGCACGACCAACGGGGACGGAGCCGACCTGGCGAGAGCCCCATCCAATGAAGCCATGTACGGATTTTTGGGCGATGAGGAGTGATGCTCGACGGTTGGCCTCGTTGCGGAGTGTGCGCTGTAGAATAATCGCATCGACAAACTAGAGATTAGAGGGTCAAGTTAGCTCCATATCCTTGCATTCGACGTGGTAGATGCCCAGAAGTTGCCATGTCGCTCCCTCGTCTCAACCATCGCCAAAGTTCCATGGCAAATCATGAGGCTAAACTGACCTGGTTGGCATGCGGCGCAGCAACGAAAAGCACGGGGCCAGTCTGAGGAACACGCCAAGCACCTCGAGGCACGACCTCACGGAAGAACATATCAACGATGTTGCCAACGCTATAGAGGAACATGTCATATTTCCAGTTCACCATGGGATACAGCTCCTTCTGCGGGGTGGGGTTAGACGCAGACTGCGGCGCCGCCGCGTCCTTTGTCCCGGCCTTGGAGGACATGGCGGGCGGGCGTCGAGAAAACCAGTGCTCGTGAAGAATGAGAAGATGCTGTTGAAGTCGAAAGATTGGGTATCGATGTTGAAGAAAAGCTGGAAGAAGGTGGAAGATGGGCGAGGTCGGTCGATGTGGTGGGGGCGATTCAAAGAGGCCCGAGACGACTGACAAGACGATATCGCGCGAACGCAAGGTGGTCGGCCGGACGGTCGGATGTGGTCGGGTCGTTGGAAGGAAGCAAGCAAGGTATAGACCAGAAGTAAGGACCGAGTATGGCCGATAAATTCTGATTCTGTCCTGTTGCTTGCGACAAGATGGGAAGTGGATGGAGAAATAGCTGGGGCTGGGGTTGGGGCCAGGGAGGGGGAGGGCGACAAAAAAAGATTGAGCTAAGGTGCCTGCCCAGGTGGGAAAGGCTGCTTCTGAAGCTGGGAAGCTACGACCCGGTCCAAGGTGCGTGCCTGTTGCACAATGGGGAAGGTGACGGGAAGCTTACTATTACCCGCCCGTGAGCCCTGGACCTGGAGCTTTGACTTGACGGTGCTAGGCTGGGCTATAAGTCGACAGTTGAATAAAGAGAGAAACAACAGCTTTTGAGGATTGTGCTGCTCGATCTTTCTCCTCTTTATTTTTCACCACCTTTTTTCTATCCAACTGACCGGGATGCAGCTTCCAGTGGATATCCAGACAATGGGGGCTCCATCCGGGCCGGAGCTCTTACAGGCTGCTGTTGGTTTTTGTCTCAACTCAAGAGACAGAGGCTCGTCCCTCGGTGTCTTCCCTTAAACTCCGCCGGGAACTGTCACCCCACTTTCATCGGAGATCCGGTACGGGTCACAGATGGCTCACGGTGTCCGTCCGTTCATGCCTCGGGCAAACACAGCATCACGAGCAATGTTGGACTATTCAGAGAGAGTATAGACGCGAGACTTACATGTGGTTGATTTGAATAATCCACCGAGACTCTACCAACCATTCCTCGACAACATCAAACACCCCAGCAACAAGTCAAGGAAGGCCCTGTATTCGTAGCTATCACCACCACGCAACATCAGCCCCTGCCCAGCCGTTTCCCCCTCCCTCAAAGACACCACAATCACAAGTTGATTCACACCACTCTCACCACCGTTTTTATGACCCATCGCCATGTTTCAGTTCAACAGCCCTGCCACGCAACTGAGGGACCATGTTCCCCAAAACTAACTTTGATCATTCTACGTAACACAAGCCGAAAAAAGAAAGAAAAAAAAAGGCGCGCGCACAGCATCCATGCACACGCTCATTCGTTCACATGCCACAAGCACTTCTCGGGCGCGCAGAGGACCCATTCACTGGATACTTTGCATACCTTTTACTGCGACCTAACTACAAGACGTTGGTGCCACCCAATCGTGTTTGGATGTACGACGACAGTACGGACCCTCTTCGTCTTCCCCAACAAAACAAGAGGATGCGCGCCCAGTCGCTGTGGTTGAGCGTCTAGTGCGCCATGTAAGTTGAGGCATGTGGCTCACTCGGGACTGCGTGGCGGCACTGTAGACTGACTGGGTGCGAAGTCCAGTCCCTGGACCGGCCGGGCGTCTCATCCGACTTCCGAGGACGAAGGGATCTCCGGACTGCGACGCTGGGTTGGGTTTGTAGAAATGCCATGACCAACCGAAACCCTTGCTTTTTCTCATGACCGTCGAATAAGGCCACTGTCACGCTTCAATGCAAGGGCTTTCTTGACTTGTCAAGATGTCTGACGTCATTCTTCGCAAACCGTCCATCATGTCCGAGTGGAGGGAATAAGTGAAGAGACGAGCACAGGGTTGCGAATTGGACTGAGCATCTTGGGTTTCGGCATTTCCAGGCCTCAACAAACCAACGCTGCATTAACAATTACCGCTACCGCAATCAATGGCCTCCATATCCAACCTTGCCGAGTCGAGCATCACCGTCGCCATTACCGCTTTCCCCTCCGTCGGCTCTTCTTCTCTGGCACACTCGCGCTACCACCCTCCAGCTCTCCTTCGTCAATCTTACCCTCATTCTCCAGCTCTTTCAGTTTCTCCTGCCCAGAAATAAACATTGTTAGGTCGCGGTTCATCTCTTTGAGCTCGGCATTCTCTCCCTTCAGCTCCTCTAGTTGTCGTGAGATCGACTCGTTGTCGCCGTTGAGGTGCTCGATTCTCTTCAGTAGTCCCTCGTTGATCCTCTTCTCCTCCTGTACTGCCTTGCCCAAATTGCGAGCAAGAGCCTCGCTCTTGTTAGCCTTGTTTCGCTCTCGAGCAAGTTCCTTTTCTAGTCCGGGAATGGTCTCCTGGCTGAGCGTATTATACTTCTCATCAAGCAGCCCAAGCTTCTCCATGGCTTTTGTCGCTTGCCCGGCAGCATTTTCGGCAGCTATCGAGGCTTTGGATGCTTTGTCCACTGCTTTGCTAATCATCTCTTCGTAGTACGCCCGCTGTGATTCGAGCTGGCTTGTGATCAGGTGTGTGTACTCCAGCCCGATGCTGTCCAACTTGGCTCGGGGTACAACATCTTCCTCTTCCAAGTGGCCAACTTGGGTATTCCTCCCTGGTAGCTCCACCACTTTGCCGTCACCCTTATCGCGAATCAATCGGTGCACCCACATGTCCCCAGCATAGTCCCACACATGCTGCGTCTCTAATTCCAAAGCAAAACTATGTGCCGTCTCTTTCCAGTGATCCTTGGCGTGGCCGCCTTTGTACCGACCACACCCAACGTAGCCACAGATTAGGCAGATCCATAGATCATCTGCGCAGTCACAGACACTGCAGAGATTTGATGCTCCGAAACCAAACGGCTGTGTGTATGGGTTGGATGGGTCGGAGCCTGTACTAGGTGAGGTATTCGTGAAACGACACACCGGACATCCAGCACCTTTCCAATTCTGGAGACAAGTGCAATGGAAGACGTGGGAGCATGGGATCGTCATCAGCCCGTTGGTCTCGTCCATACGCTCCAAGCATACAGGACAGGTGGGTAGTTCAACCAGATTCGGGGTTGGTGGAGGAAAAGGGCGGAGACTGTTCGACATGCCAGCCGACGAAGACAGAGCCGACAGGCCATTGCTGGGTTTCCTCCGCGTTGGCGCTTCGAACGTGATGCTCTTGACGAATACAACATGGCATATTTGTGGCTATGTTAATTAGCAACAGCCGTATTCCTACATGACCTTTCATACTTACCTCCACGCTGTTGAACACCTTGCCATCAAATTCCCGTCTCCATTGTTTCGCTCGACGGCCGTCGCGAAACTTGAGCAAAACGAGATATCTGTTCATCTTGGACGTCATGACCATACGACAGTGACTAATGTCGCCCCTCCACTTCTCGCCCACGAACCCCATGAGGTCGCCAGGAGACATGTAGGCAGGCACGGCAGGGATGCAGAGTGTTGTGTAGTCATCCTCTTTTGGCTCATCGGTTCCCTCTTCGTGCTGCTCAATCTCGCCGAGCCCGGGCGTCTCATCCCCCTCTCGATAAAAGTGTACCACGCCCCATCCCAGCTCCGTATTCTTCGTCTCGAGGGGTAAGAACTCGGCCTTCGTGGCTGTCCCAGCGCCGCCAAACGTAGGCCCTAATAGCGGAGCCGCAGATGGCCCCGTTCGGCTCGTCTCGCCCGCCATGGTACGTCCCGTGTGTAAGTCGACGGCTTCGATGCTCACGCGTCCAAATCGCCAGTCTCTAACTGCGTTCTGTGGCCGGATCGCCGAACTAGAATGAGGGGGTGGAAAGCTCTTGGTTCTCTCGAGCCACTGTCTTTCAGAAACAATTTCAATCTTTCGTTCAGGTGCCTTGGCAGGTGTGCGCACCGCTGCGCCACAATCTATGATGGGAGGGTTGGGAGACGGCGAGCTCTGCCTTGTGAATGATGCCACAGGCGTAGATACCGCGGAGTCGTTATGCGAAGAGGTAGAAGAGACTGGAATCTGGTGGGTTGTTCGTCGGTCGGGCCGGGAGTGCGAGGGAAAGTCATCAAAGACGCTGGTCTCGGGAGGTGGTAGCCAGATATCTTTGCCGTCGGCTGTCGTGACTGCCCCAGCCGCGACCGGATTGGGAGTCGGATACAGCTCAAACTTGAGGTGATAGAAGTAAGACGGCATAGCCTGGAGACCTCAGCCTGCGGTTCGGGCTCTATTGTTCCTTCGTAACGTTGTCGGTCGGTTGTCGGTCGCTCAGCCGTGGGATGGGAAAGATGTCTTGCGCAATGCGTGTTGAGACGAGTCCGGGCCTTGTATGACTAAGGAGGCAAAAAGATATGCGCGTGACGAGGCCGGGGCATGAGGAATCCAAAGATCATGGTCTTCCAGCGTTGGACAGCAAGCAGGTGGGGAGCTAGAAGAACACGGATTTTTAAACACTTGAACAAGTTGCTGAGGTGCGCCTTCATGAAATGTTTCGGCCCCACTTGTCATGAGTTGCCCCATGTGGATGCAGTGAGGGGCAGCGCCACGGCGTACGCAGTCTGTATACGTCTGCGGTGTTGTGTTGGTCACCATACTCACAATTTTTGAAGTCGACAGAGTAATAATCACAATACAGAAACCAAGGCTTTTGTTTAGACCTCAAAATGGAGTCTATTCACGCATCGCAGAATTACCGCGCGCGTGCGTTGAGCTATATACTCGGTTGGATATGCTAATCGTGTCAGGCTGCAAAATGCCCGATCTCAAATTCCATGCCATTATCCCTAAACGCCTCGTCATAAACCATCACTCCCTGGAAGGTCGCTTACTGGCCACCACGGAGACGGAGAACCAGGTGAAGAGTAGATTCCTTCTGGATGTTATAGTCGCTCAGAGTGCGACCGTCCTCCAGCTGCTTACCAGCAAAGATAAGGCGCTGCTGGTCAGGAGGAATACCCTCCTTGTCCTGGATCTTGGACTTCACGTTGTCGATGGTATCGCTTGACTCAACCTCAAGAGTGATGGTCTTTCCGGTCAAGGTCTTGACGAAAATTTGCATACCACCACGCAGTCGCAGGACCAGGTGCAGAGTAGATTCCTTCTGAATGTTGTAGTCGCTGAGAGTTCGTCCGTCCTCAAGCTGTTTTCCGGCGAAGATAAGTCGCTGCTGATCCGGGGGAATGCCCTCCTTGTCCTGGATCTTCGACTTTACATTGTCAATAGTATCGGATGACTCTACCTCGAGGGTGATGGTCTTTCCCGTGAGAGTCTTGACAAAGATCTGCATACCACCACGAAGGCGGAGGACAAGGTGGAGAGTGGACTCCTTCTGGATGTTGTAATCGGCGAGGGTTCGGCCATCCTCGAGTTGCTTGCCAGCAAAGATCAGACGCTGTTGGTCAGGGGGGATGCCCTCCTTGTCCTGAATCTTGGACTTGACATTGTCGATAGTGTCGGAGGACTCGACCTCGAGGGTAATGGTCTTGCCAGTGAGGGTCTTGACAACTGAAGCGAAAATGTTAGTACCGAGTTACGCAGCGGTGGTGTCGGTGAAACTTACAGATCTGCATACCACCACGGAGGCGGAGGACAAGGTGCAGAGTGGACTCCTTCTGGATGTTGTAATCGGCGAGGGTGCGGCCATCCTCAAGCTGCTTGCCGGCGAAAATCAATCGCTGCTGGTCCGGGGGGATGCCCTCCTTGTCCTGAATCTTGNTTGCTTGCCAGCAAAGATCAGACGCTGTTGGTCAGGGGGGATGCCCTCCTTGTCCTGAATCTTGGACTTGACATTGTCGATAGTGTCGGAGGACTCGACCTCGAGGGTAATGGTCTTGCCAGTGAGGGTCTTGACAACTGAAGCGAAAATGTTAGTACCGAGTTACGCAGCGGTGGTGTCGGTGAAACTTACAGATCTGCATACCACCACGGAGGCGGAGGACAAGGTGCAGAGTGGACTCCTTCTGGATGTTGTAATCGGCGAGGGTGCGGCCATCCTCAAGCTGCTTGCCGGCGAAAATCAATCGCTGCTGGTCCGGGGGGATGCCCTCCTTGTCCTGAATCTTGGACTTGACGTTGTCGATGGTGTCCGAGGACTCGACCTCGAGGGTAATGGTCTTGCCCGTCACTAGGTAGCTTCATTAGCATAAAGTGTTTGGGGCGACGCGGACGGCGTGAGGCAACTTACGAGTCTTGACGAAGATCTGCATAATGGCGGTGTTGAGATGATGCGATGCGGATGTTGTGTTGGAAGATGGTCTATGAGATGATGCGAAGATGGGTCGCGAATCGGGTGTGAGATGGAGAGATGTTCCAGGAAGAGAGGGGGAAGAAGTTGATGCGAGGCGGTCGAGGTTTAAGTACTAAGGGGAGGCACAGTCTGTTTGATAATCAAGCGGGCAAACGGCGGGTGGGAGGCAGGCGTGAGGGGGGGCGCAGTTACCGGATTACGCCTACAGTGACGAACGACGTGCAAGGCAGGCAGGAGCTGGGTTTCCGGGGGCGGATGATTCATGACAGCCAATGGCGGCGGTGACTACCTAGGGAAGGCTCCAGAACCCTGGAGCAGGCTGCAGAACGCCACAGCCCGTTCTTGTACCTACTGTCTCACCCTGCTGCCGCTTGCATGCCAGGTAACCGATACCTTTGATCTAATCGCAGCAGCGGTGGGTCCAAGCCGCAGCCAGGCAACGTAAAGGCTGTGACGCGCTCAACTGATGTCAAAGGCATGAATGAATGGTCCAGTGTTTTCCAGGATGCTCGGGAGGGAGCGCTTAGAGATTTGTCAAGCAGCAGACATTTCAGGCCCGCTGCAACAGATTTTGCACAGCGTTTCGCCCAAGCGAAAACGTGGGGGCTTGCTTGTCGCCATCACGTTTGGATGGGTAGCATTGACGAGTTAAGGGCCGTCACCGTCTTATCCTCCCGCCGCCATCCTCCCTGAAGCGTGGACCCGTGATTCACCCATCCATCACCCGATGCCAGCGGCCGAGCGCCGTAGTGGAGCGGCGGGCCCAGACGGCGGACTGTCGCCACTTTACCCCGGGAAAGGCCAAGATGGCCCCAAAAAGCAAATGTTGTTGGGTGTGGTTTGGATGCCACGGATGCTTGCTGAAGCATCCATTCGACAGGCTTGGGGGGTATAAGAATACACGATAAAATTTTGGTGGGGTTCGCACCCAAATCAGTATCGTGTTTTTTTGAACCCTGGGGACAGGACAAGTGCATCTGACCCTCTCTGCCGCAGAGATAGCCGCGTCCTGATGCCAGATGATCATTGCCCCAATCTTGAAGCCTCACAAGGACCAAGCTTTTTGGCTCAGGAACCGAAACCGCTTCCAACTGACAACCCGGATTCCAACCCCGGCAGGGTGGATACTACGAGGCATTGACAACTCCCAGCTGTACTGTAGACGAGAGGCATCTGGAATCAGAAAATGCCAGCGCAATCCACCTGCCTGCCACGCCGAACTCGTCATAAACAGGCTGAGCCCAAATAGCGATAGCCCCAAGCAGTGCGGGGTGACCGACTCTGTCGTCCGCTGAATCCGGCCACTTCGGCGCCCTCGCGACGTCATGGGTCCGTGAGGACCCGGCCCTCTACAAAACCACCTTGCTTCCCCCGGTCACTTTTCGACTCGCTGCGACTCAGGAACGAGGTTGGGCCGTCTTCGGAAGCAAACAAGACGTGGTTCTTTTGCAAGATGATGGCATCCAATTTCCCATGCATCCGTGCAGAACTTGGGGAAGCACCCAGCTGAGGATGAGTTGATATCAAGCGCCAATTGCGCAGTCGCACGAGTCATCGTCGCGTCTTATCACGACCCCGCCTCTGATGGCCGTCCTGTTGGGCAGCCTCTCCGAAATAGTTGCACCACTCAGACGCTAGGCCTGACAACACCCTGTGTGCCAAGGTTCGGCTGATGTTATCGCGGCGCGCGCTTGTGATTTTGCCCATCAAGCTCCCTTGTAGAGATATTTCTTGAACCCCCTATCTCTTGCTGGCCCTGTCAGAGCACATTTCAGCCAAAGGCTGTTTATCCGCAGAAGGAGCCCAGTGCCGCATCCCAGTTTACTCCGTATCACGAGACATGCAGTCGAAGCTTCAAAACCAGTGTTGTCATCTGCAGCGGGTTTGACGGCTCGCCGCTTCATAGCTTCAACGACATAGCAAGCCAGGTTGGCAGGTATTCACAGCATTGGAGTTGCAAGTCACCAACCCACGTCAAAGTAATGTAATCAAATCTTCCCACGTATCAGTCACCGTCGTAATCGACAAGTCGAAGGACTGAGATTTGGGAACTGTAAAATTGAATATTCTCATGGCAGTGCTACGGGCACTTGCCTAGCAGTATGAGCCTTTTTTGTAACTATCCCAAGAGTCCCATTCTCAAACATGCAAAAATAAAAACAATATCCGCTCCGCTCTGCTGTCCAATGTCGAAGGCCCTGCCCACTTGAGCTCACCAACGCCCTGAGTAATGTCACGCGCACCTCCCATCTTCTCATGTAGGCTTCATACATAGCCATGCAAAATCAATCATTCCTCAAATGCCTCATCGTCAAACATGATCCCATAAAATAACACCGCAGATGGGTGGGATTCGCTCTCGTCTGTGTGATGCGTCTCCCCCTCTCAAGAGTTCAAAAAAAAAAGTGATAAAGAACTAAAACGCTCTGTCTTCTTCGAGTCATACAGTCGTAGAAAGAAGTCATAAGAAGGTCGTTACACATTTCCCCGTGTCAGGCTAACTTCGTGTTGTTGGGGCGGTGACCAGCCGTGAGAGAAGGTTAAAGTCGTGTTCGTATGTTTGAAAGGACAATTCTGGAGGTCGCTGTCGACCAAGATTGAACGAATCTTGCCAACGCTGTCGCTGTGATAAAAACAAATGCAAACAAAGGAAAGGGCAGGCGCCACAATGGGGCCGAGTTGTATCTGGTTGACAACAGTGTCACGGCACTTTTATTTGTCAAGTGAGGTATCTTAGTTGGCCCGGATGACAAGCTTCGAGAGGAACTTGTTCGATAGAGAGTCAAAGTCGTAGCGATCAAACTTGGACTCCTTTCGGGTACGGAGATAGGCCTCTGCCATATTTGTTAGTACACAGGGTGGAAGATGGGGCGCAGAGTGGATAGTTACATACCGTGCTTGATAACATGTTGTCGCACTTCAGTCATGGCCTCGCAGACCGAGACATTGTTGTGAAGCAGGTGGCCGTGCTTGCGGGTGTCCCAGTCGGTGAAGGCAGGGAGCTTCTGAGAAATGGCGTGGAAAAGACCCACAATAACGCCAACAGGTGTTGTCTCCATGTCGGTGCAGAACTTGTTGACGGCGACGGGGTCGGGGACTCGGTAGTGGCAGTCGAACTGCATCTCCTCCCAGACAGCGAGCAGAATCGAAGCGATCATGAAGATGGTGGGCCAGTTCTTCATCTTCTCACCGCTATAGACACCAGAGTATAGGGCCGAGAGCTCCTCCAAGATGTCCTTCTGCAGCTCACGCCACATGTCGGCGAGTGCACACTTGATCTGGAAGTTGATCATGACAGGAGCAACGGTGCGGCCGTAGTACTTGGAGTCCTCATCATCAATCTGGCCATCCAGGTTCACCTCAGATCCTTGGTTCTCAACCATGGTGATGTGCATGGTCAGGTTATAGGCTAGGACGAGCTTGAGTGACTTTCGGATGACGGGCAGCTCAGTCTTGACATAGAAGCGATGAGCCGTCTTGAGAATCTCGGTGATAAAGGGAGTACCCTCAAAGTGATCATCAATGAAGTCCTCGAAGGGACCCTCAATGTGCTTGTCTAGGTACTCGGAGAGAGCGTCAAGGCGGATACCCTCTGCACCAACATCAAGCTTCTCAGTGCGGGTCTCAAAGTCGATAGGCTCCTGGTCGGTCAGCGTGGACTCAACCCAGTCGACCGAGAAGCAGCTGTCGTCGGCAACAAAAACCTCGCGCACCATGACAGGGAGGGCAAAACCGTAACCGTGAGTGATCCACATAAGCGTCTCCTTCTGAGCAAAGCCCTTGACGTTGTAGACGGACACGCCACGGTCCATGTGGCGCTCGTAGTCGGCCTTCCAGTCCTTCATGAAGTAACCAATGTCCTTAATATCGATGCGAGTGCAGGGAACCTGCCACAGGCGAGCGTGAGACGGCTGGCAGCCGGCGCAGGGCTCTCCCTTGTCACAGGTCTTCTTCAGGAACTTGCATCGCAGGCAAGCTCGCAGCTTTCTTATCTCGCTGGCTTGCTTTCGCTGCTCAGGCAAAAGAGGTCCCTTTCTGCGGCCAACCTTCTTCTCGACGGTGCCGTCCTTCTTGCCGTTGGAGATGCGGCGGACAACGTTCTTAGGGGCCTTAGCAATGGGGCTCTTGCGAGGACCCGAGTTCCTACGAGTGGTGCTAGTGGAAGGAGGAGAGGTCGATCCGGCGCCGCTGCCAGGGCTGTGGCGGCTCGATGAAGGTTCAGACTTGATGGGCACGGTAGCCACAGGGGCGGGGGGTGCGACAGTCTCATGGTTGTGATTGTGACCATCGCCGGCGAAACAGTTGCGGTGGTTGCCAGCATCGACATAGCCGTCGGACTCGGGGGAGAAGGGGGAGTAAGGGAACGGTGGGATCTCCTCAAAGCTGCCAAAGTCCATGGAATTTGCGCCATCCGATGAGTCGGAGTTGGTCCTCAAGTGGAGGGTCTGAGAGGGGTTGAAGATGGCGGCGCCCTGGGCGTGAGCCTGCTGGAACTGATCAAAGTTTGGCTGGTTCCAGTCGACCATAGCCCAGCCCTCACCCGAAGACGAAGGAAGAGAGAGAACCTCCAAGTAAGTGCCTGTGGGCGAATTGCTGCCGACACTATCGAGACGAGGCAATCCATCCATCTGAAGGGTGCTCTGAAATTCTTGCCAATTCTCCATCCCGGTGCTCGGCCATTGGACTGCTTGTGTGGGATCGTCCAGCGCGGGCATAGCATTGAAGGTCGACTCGAGCAAGTTGGCCTGGAGAGCGGCCTGTGTCGTCGGGGGAAGGTAGTCGAGAGGATTGGGTGACTGGAAGTTCGTGGGGAAAGGGTTAAAGCTCATGAGGGCGGCATCCTGAAGGAACTGGGTCATGTCGGGGGCAGCCAGTTGCTGCTGCTGCTGTTGTTGTTGCTGTTGCTGTTGCTGTTGGAGAGCCCAGTCAGTCAGAGGGTTCACTGTTGGCTGGAATGGCGACTGTTGCAGCGGTGAATGCTGGCTGTGAGGGCTCGCGGACTGCGACAGAGGCGAGGAGTGGTGCTCCTCGGGGCTGAGCGAGGCATGGCCGTGGGAGTTGTTTGAGGCCATATCGAGCGGAACAGCCCAGTTGCGAGCGTTGGGCGGCATGATGCTTGAGGCGGCCGAAGGACTCGAGTGGGTTGTGGCGGTCGAGTATGACTGGTAAGCAGCGCGATCTCGGTGGTCGAAGGTCAGATCGAAATAGACATCACCCCCGCCGTTGTTGAAGTCGAAGGTCATTCTGGGCAAAGGCAAGAAGGAGAGCGGAGGAGAGACGGAAGAATGCTAGTATTGTAGGAACACAGCGGACGACACCGCTCTTTCGTGAAGTCCCTGAAGTGGTGAAGGGAGGAGGTTTTGGAGCTGCTGGAGAAGGAGAAGACTGCTGGAGGACGCTGAAAGGCGGGTTGACCATGGGTAGGCCTTGACTTGGTCTCGCTGGTGTCGATGGGGGGAAGAAGCGGTGAAGCGTCGTCCAGCCCCAGCCGGGAGAAGCAGCCAATGGGTGCAGCCAAGCCACCTTGGAGAGCCCACCGGGGCACCCACTCCCTAAGCGGCCACTGAGAAGCCGCTGAGCACCTAGCCGCTAAACGTATCCGCTGGAGGCACCCGCTTCAGTGCTCAGTGTGTCCGAAGGAAACCACACCCCGGAACCCTTCTGCTGCAACCTTCCTGTGCCCAGGTGGAGGTGGCGGGCCAATCAAACTCGAGGGGCAGGCGTGATGCACAGTGCACACCCAGGTGGGATCCGCGCTGTACAGCTGTCAGAGGCCGCGCACCGGACCACACCAAAGCCGCTAGCTTGCCGCAAACACAGCCACCGTGTCTAGTGCACAGTGTGCACAGTCCGTCTCCCGACCTCCTCAACAACCGGCCGCCGCCAACGCTCGAGGGTCGTGATCCAGCCGATCCAGTCCACCAGAAGTCCGATAGACTTGAATCACGAACCCGGCCTATCGCAATAACCAAGGCCCTAGCTAAACAGGGCCTGAGACGGGCACATGGGGCCAGCCATGGACATCCACCAAAATAGTACTGTACAGTACTGTATAGTGCAGTAGCCCACTCGCCCAAGCCGTTCGATGGTGCAAAAGTCACGATATGCAGCGGGGCGCCTTGCCAGCAGATCCGTTGCGACCATTTTGGCTGCAGGCTGCGGGTAGTTTGCAGATGGCGATGGAGCAGTGGCCAACCCATTGTCCCTGACTGGTCCTCATTCAGCATGACTCCCCTTGGGAATTCTGGCGAGGGCGTTGCTGAACCTGAATTTGAGGTTATTTCGAGGGCATCGTGACGATTCTTGAGTTCGCCGAATTGCGCCATCTTTTTTCTCGAGTGCCCCCAACCTCCGAATTGAGGCCAGCCTCGGCCCCATCTCGTGGTCGAGAGGATCCGGGACCGGGACTAGCACAGTCCGTCTCCCCTGGAACTCAGCTCCATCGCTCCATCCAACCGCCGCCCACCTCACCTTGCAGCGGCGCTGGTATCGTTACAGTACATTCAGGTTGCATCGCCGCCAGAAAATTCATCGTGGCGACCTCAATCGGCCTATATTACCCTTCTGTCAACTGGTCCTCCCCCCCTTTGACTTTAATCGCCCTCTTGTCATGCCCCTTCTGGCCTCGGGCCTCTGCAAGTCGCGCATCTCCATCTCCACCATCTGCCGTCGTGTGCGTGTCTATGTTGCAGTTCTGATGATTAGCTCGCCCACGCCGAGATGCTCCAAGACATGTCCGTCACGGCCGCCGCGGTCCGGCCTGCCACGCAAGTCATTCCCAACTGGTTCACAGCGGTAAGCCACATGCTGATGGACGCACAACCGTCGCGGGCTGGCCCTCTGGAAGTGTCTCGAGGCTTGGAATGCTGCACCACTAAGCTGCACGTGCGAGGGTGTGCTTCCTTTGTACTGTGGTGGCTCTTTCAAGGCGCCAGGCCCGCCAGACTGCCCTGGGAGAAGCGAGCCGCGATTCGACGTCCCTGACTTGACTGAACTGAAGCCAAAACCCCGAGCCGCCAGATGGACTGGGATCGACACGGGGTCTCGGAGCAAGGGGAAACTAGAAGGGGCTCATTGTTTCGCGACTCGGGCGGTAAGGCGGTTGAAAAGACCATGTTTAGCAATCTCACCAACGATTCAGGAATCCGAGGAGGAACCGTCAGCGGCCATCCCTCGTCATCCATGGCCGCTCACGGCTCACCTCACCTCACCTCGCCCTCACTTACAAAAGAGCCAGAGGGCGGCGGAGCACAGTGTTTGGGTGTGTCGGCCTGCTAATTTAGCCTCCACCTCAGGGTCCGCGAGAACCCTGCTTTGGCGTCGATCCCGCTCTATTTCCCAGAACGACCCATCCATCTGTCTGTCACCTTGGCTGTCTGAGACCTGTGCTCGTGATGCACTGCCAGCGAACACGTCAAAGATCCGTGTAAAAACACCTCGATCCAGGGCATGGTAGCCAATCAGCGAGCCAGGCCAGGCCAAATTCTGGTCTCGATTCCTGTTCCGAATCTGCACGATATGCCCGCGCATGAGTTAATGCGGTAAATCGTTCCTCAGTCTGTTGTCCTCTGCAAGCTCGTGGCCTGTCCCTCACTCACAGATGGTTGATCCATCGCGATAGAGGTCATCCACCAGCAGCAATGACACGAACCTACAGTATGCCCAACGATTCTCCACCGTCACCAAAAACAGCAGAGGACCGTCTTTGAGCTTACCAAGCTAGCAAGTCGCGAACGATGTCCGCGCCGTCTGGACGGCTGCTGATGTTGACGCAAGCTGAAGCTCGCTTCTGCTCTGAGGACCGGGTTCCCCAGGCTTGCATCTTCGCGAGGGCCTAAAAGCGGGTGTTGAGGCAGACGAACCTGACGGGCACATACATCCCATAACCACTGGCGCTGGGATGTCTGCAGCGAGTCGACTGGACAATCTTGGCCACGATCTCGGAGTATGTCGTGCACAACAAGTGCCCTCCTAGGCGCGCAGCCATCAACTGCAGACAGCCACCTGGAGCCATGTCCATCTAGCATAGATGACATCTACCGCGCTGAGCGTGCATCTGCCATGCCATGTAGCAAGAAGCAAGGAAGTGCCAGCGACACAAGAGTATCAGGTCAATGCACGGCGCGGTGCCGTGCTCATCAGCCACGCACCGTGCTGGCCAACCTCCCCCGGAGTTGTGGGAGCAGAGGCCACCTGGTGTCTGTGTCTGTGTCTGTGTGTGTACTAATAGCATGTATGTCTTGAGATAGTAGCACAAGGCTTAGAGACACCACGCACACGCACAGTCTGCTCTACGATCCAGCTTCAGCTCCAGCCAGTGGATCGCCCGTTCATGCTGCAACACAAGCCGTGATGGTGGTGTCAGCACCTCCCCACGTCGGGAGTTGACAACGAGATGGTATCACCAGCTGAGCATGATCTTTCGTGAACCCTCGTTATCCCAAGCTGGCCTACTGGCTAACCGCCCTGCCCTCCGTCCCCTCTCAGGTCCTGTTCCATATCAATCTCTGACCTTCCCCTGATTGCTTGACCGCATCTATGATCAGGGATCTCCCGCGAGATCCTGGTCTGCTTTCCGTGTGCACGTCTCACTTGGTGGTGGCACGTCTCCCTCTAGGCTCTAGCCCAAGAGGGGATCTGCGTCCTTATTCCTCCGGCGTTGGAGAAATCGGCAGCGTAGGATACGGATGAGGCGTTTGAGCATTTGATGCGCTTCATGCGGGAGATGGGCTCTCCTCAACAGAATGCCATTTCTCATGTCCGGCTCGGACGTGCCTCACAATCCGTAGGTGTCAGGCCAGAGAGGCGGGCGCGCGCTATAGCCTCTCCAATAGTCCTCAGTTACGTTGGAGACCCTGCAGATCCCATCACGACAGATGGAGACCAGATCAGCTATCCGTCTGTCTGTACGGGCTGGGCATTTCGAGTCCCAAATAAAACAGAGGCGAGACAGCTCCCAACGGCTGTCTCTGGCGGCAATCCCAGCAGGATAGGTCAGCCGCATCACAGGCTCGATCCACCGTTGCAGTTACTCCCATCAGGCCACTTCGGATGCAGGGGGAATGTGAAGGCTTGACGATGGCTTCCGGGAACAACCGCCCATCTCTGTTGGCGGCCAACCCCGACAGAAGATAGACGCCTCGCTCTCCTTGACCGGACTGGGACCAGGAAGAGCTTGTCGCCTTGGTTTTAATTAATCCCCGCTCGATAGGTATGTCGCAAAGCTAGTGCAGGAGATAGTCAAGGTGTTCCAGTACGTACTATCGTGATACCTGGTCCGGCCGAAGGATTACCCGGCCTCTCGCACTCGGAGCTCCGAGCGGCGTCAACTCCACATCAGCTCCGAGACGAGCATTCCCTCCCCCCGTGGGGATGGCCAACAGGGACCGTTTCCATGCCTTGGCATATCACTCGCCCTTGTGATATCTCTCTCGATTTTCGCATAACGCCCAATTGGGTTGAGGCACGGTTCCGCACATCTCCTTTTGAGTTTCTTTATCAAGCTAAGTCGCGCACCTCGGTCCAACTGGCCTATGGAAGCTAAGGTCTCAAACCATATCAGTCGTGACTAGGTGTGATGAAGCCAAAGCTTCTCCTAGATCATTTGACAAGTTAAAGTAAGAGCACCAGGTTGGACACGCCCATGGGAGAAAGCACCGACTCAAGTAGCTAGGACAGATGGAACAGCTACTAGCTTTACAATATGAGGATATGCATACCAGTTCGTGATGTGTAATGCAGTACGGAAGCAAGAACCATCCGCATTCGATCATGGACACTCTGTTTCTCTAGCATTCACCCTTGGTTGCAAGGCTTCCCCCTCTAATATCTTGACCTAGCTACATTCGTCAACTCCTGAAGGTCGATAATGATTCCAACTGGGAACACAAACGAATCCTTCCCCTCCATCCCATGGCCGTGGGCACGGTTCGTGATTCTAACATGGCATTTACAAAAGTACTTGACCATCAACCCAAGTTCTTCCTGGGACTACTTTGTGGCAAATGTCTACAGAGTTGACAAGGACCACAGCACCCTACAGGCTGTATAGAATCCGCCATTTTGCCAAATAGAGAAACATCCACTCAAATTCCCCAGTAGTGTAATCGTCTCCTGTCAACTCCGCCCCCCCCCCCCCCCCCCCCCCCCCCCCCCCCCCCCCCCCCCCACCCCCCCCCCCCCCCCCCCCCCCCCCCCCCCCCCCNACACACACACGTTCTTTTGCGACTCTTCCTCGGCTTCATCCAGCTCATGTCTTTGCCGTGATCAACTCCTCTCCGACCTCAACAGTCCCAAACTCGTCTTTCTCCAAGCAAACATCATCTTTTTGGAAGCAGGCCCCATCTTCTTCATGCGGCTCCGTCTCGTCTTAATCATATCTATCGTTCTCTTCATTCACCTACTCAGTTGCTTGGCCGAGGAGACTTCTTTGCATTACCTGCCGTACTTGTGTTGGACTTTGTCGCTTTATCTGTATTGATGCCGCTCTTATCCTCGTGATTGTCGGGTTTCCTTTTCCTTTTCTTGCCCACGGCTTCCCAGGCCGGCCACATCTTGGACGATGAGCCAGCTGCTTCTTTCCAGTTGCTTTCCCATTGATAACAAGACATCAATTACTCCACAGCATTAGTAGAAGCAGGGTAGTTTTAGTAGTGAGCAGAGGTTAGTAAAAGTCATGGTTGAAGCCGACTCAAGCGAGTCGCCTCGTTAGATACCATTGACGAGATCACGTATAAGGTGTTCTCTTATGACAGTCAGCCGGTACAGTATCAGGGAAAAGGGGTGCTAGCTCCGTGAATAGAGGGCATAAGACAGAGACGATTTAGAAGGAAGAGCACTGTACCAATTCCCCTTGCTGATTCACACACGCATATTGGACATGGGCATCGGATCAGATGATTTGGGTAATTTGCCTTCTATGGACCGTTGTATCGAGAGAGGAGAACAGACGGGCCGGCTGAGTGCGTAGGAAACTCTTGAAAAGAAATTTGACAGGTACATAACAGGTATCCAAAGTGGGAAGAACAGGGCCAGAGGGCGAGACACTTGAATATTTCCATGTCGTAGAATTCTGGAAAACTCAGAGTAGAAGATATGATAAGCATCATGACGTAGGTGATAAATCCCGTGCCAGGCGATGGAGGCTTCCGGTAGAAAAGTGATGATGCATTGCATACATGCTTAGGGTGCCTTTTTCAGGCAACATTATCCGGTTCTCATGCCCGGGCTTTCTTGATGGCAGGCAGGCCAACAAAGCAGCAGTACAATACTGGAGACGAAGTAGAAGCGCGGCGGCGCCCAGATTCCATGCGTGCCGTGTCTTGTTCGGCCCTCCTTGTCTTCACGTCAGGCACTGCCCTACGAGGCGACGAACACCATAGCAGTGGCGTACGTGCTCTATGAACCCAGTGGTCGACCACAGACGAGTCAGTATGGCAAGGAGTGGACGGTACGGGCCAACACCTGCTGGTACGAGCTCTGACAAGGCGCTCTCTGGCAGCTCACCTTGCATGTAATGACCGTACGTGACTAAACAACCCTGACACAAATATCCATTCTCGACGCCGGTATCGGCCAAGTACGGGAAGCGGATTGATGCCATGCCGCCAAAGTCATCCTCCACCACCTCGGCCTTCCTGGGCAACCTCGACATATCGCAGCCCGGGGGCTCCAGTGGCGCCTCGTGGAAATGCCTGAACATGCCCACGTCTCTGGGGGCCATGTTGTCGGCGCGGAACGCTAGCCTCAGCTCGGCCAGCTTCTCGGCCGAGCCGTGTACTTGAAGGGCCAGCTGCTTGGCCTGCTTGACGCTGACCAGGCGTTCGACTCGCTTGTGGGCGAACTGGAATCTCAGACCAAATGTTCCCGGGATGCTGTGCATGACGGGGATCTGTTTGAGGTCGCTCTCAGTGAGGCCAAAGCACTGCTTTGCCTTGGACGGGGTTGTCATGCGGAGAGACTGGTTCTCGTACAGGCACTCGAAGCAGATCCTCTCGCATGTTGGCAGGAAAAGAAAGCCGCCAAAAGAAAAACAGGAAACGCATTTGCTCTGCCGCAGCGTGTGTTGAAGCAGCGCAGCCGGGTGGCAGCTGAGCAGGCGAGTCTGGCCAAGAGCAGCCAGGGCTTCGGGGGCGTGCTCCATGACGTCTCTGTAAACCGGCAAATCCTCAACCACGTCTTTCCCCATGACGGAGACACGCGAGAGCCGGGACAAAGACTGGAAATCGAGGAGATCAAGAACGCTCAGCAGAAGCTCTGCAGGGAGGTGGTCCAGCTGGCCCAAGGACGACGCCCGTGGCCGGAACATGGTCGAGGTGGACGAGGATGAGGATGAGGATGAGTCTGGGCGAGTCCGGGCGAGGTCCAGCGGGATCATGCCCTTGAACTCTGACTGCTCGGGGCGGACCAGGTGCTGGATGAGGTTCTGGTTGAAATGGCAGTCCACGGCCATGGTAGGCTGGTCGAGAAATCACTCTGGTACTGGTCTGGACAGTGAGAGAGGGGAGAGTAGAAAGAGAGAGTCAGGTCACGGTTGGGATGCGGGAAAATAGGTAGTAGACGCGCCTGCTTTTCCCATGGATGGCTCAAGACCGAGGTTATAGCACATGTACTTACTCAGCAGCGCGAGCCGCTCAGATTGCAGCATTTCTCAAAAAAGCAAGCTGGATTCCTTGGATCAAGAGAGACAGTACAGTAGGTATGGAGTCCCCAGGTGGAACTCCCTTGCATGTGAGTTTAAAAGGGTGACGAGGGTTGGACGGAACTTGGCTCCAGAAAAAGGTGAGGCTCTGGTCTGGTATTAATATAACTTGGAACCCCCCGGAGATTGGACTCTGCTGGCGGCCATGACGTCGAGGTAGTGTGATCTGGTTTTTCGTCTTTTTCCCTGTCCTGTGGCATGCCACGGCCTCTGTAATGCTGTGCTCTCTGGCTTGTTGCTGTGCGACTCGGTGGCAGTCGAGACGGCCAGAAGCTGGCTTCCATCCCTCTCGGCTATGTTGTTTCTGCATGGTGTGTGCCCCGGACCGGGATGTGGTCCGGTCTTTAATATCCGGTCCCGCATCCACCGGAACTAGATCTGACATGTCCGGGGACCACCACGCCTTGGTGTTTTGGCCACCGGACATGTTATTACGGAGCAATTACTGCACAAACGAGGAATGAAGCTGCAGCTGCATCCTCTTTCCAATCTGTATAGCTCGAGGTCCTTGAAGAACTGCTCTTCCTTTCTCAGCACAAACCAAGACATGCATGGATGGTAGTCAGAGACACACATGGTCGGAACACGATCCGGGGGCGGGGTTGGCATGAGAGCAACCGCCATGATTGACGGGGCTAGCTGCGGTTTTATTGACAGGAAAGACACACGAGAAGATCATTTCTCCCCCTCCAGTTGTGTCACCGCCACCCAAGGTGCTCGGCTGAATCCAATTTGCCCAAGAACTGCGCGCTTGCCGCACATATTCATCTTGCGCTAGAGCAACAAGCCTCCTAGCCGACTCATCACTCAGCGTCGTGATCGTGGTTGCCGTCCTCAACAAAAGGCTTGTCGAATCATACCTCGAGTCACGACTACCTAGGTGACCTCCATTCCGGCGAATAAGGAGCCACCCTCGAATATGTGCACATGTAGGTAGGTAGGTAGTTGTTCGCGAGCAGTGAATCAAGATGCTATTTGCTTTGGCCCGACTTACAAGTCCAATCAGGGCCCACTTTTTTGTCCTTCTGTTTCTCGGCATCTATCTCTACTTCTCTAGATCCCTACCTAGTTACAGGGGCGGGCATCCCTAGCTCCACTACGCCGACTTCATCGCTATCTAGGGCTGCATGATATGGGACAATCGAGAACCTTGAACTTGTTTGTAATCTTAAACTACACTCACCCAGGCCCTCGATAGTCGCTTAAGCACATTGTCGTAGATGGAATAAACCAATCCGCCTTGGGAGTGTATAGTCCCTTTTTTTCCTGTCTCGGCATGTTAAATGTAACCTTTATTGGTTCACTTTTCAACAGGTTCCAATTGTTCATGTCTGGGCATACTTTGATTCGTCTCGTCAGCGGGTATGCCTCGAAGACGGGCAAGCCAAGTTAGATACGGCTCATGAGCATTTTTGACAGCACACACAATGAATAAATGTGGTCATTTTTGTCTTACGTAGACCATATGTGGGTACTTCATTTAGCCAGTTGAAGGCGAAAACACTTTCATCAAACTTTGTTGAGGTATGAAGCACGTATCACATCTAATAGTTGTTGTTTTTTATTTTGTTTTTTTCACTATGAGGTAGAGCATTGGGCATTACGCACGTCGTTATATTGCCTACAGGGTTGTCTTTTGCTTTGCTATCTTTCTCCACCTTTTTGGAGTAGAGCATGTTAAAACAACCTCGCCATTGAAGTACTAGCTCAAGGCCCTGCCTGAAGGGGAAGAATAGCGCAAGAGCTACCGAAGAGATTCCCAGATACATAGAGATGAGATGCTTTATACAAAAATCCTCTCGCCAATAACTTCAAGCGTTTCCCCATTGCCCCAATCAATCATTTAGAGTATTACTATAGGGTAGGCAGAAGTTGAAAGTTGCTGTAGAAAGGTGCCTCTGTCAATGATTTCAACCGTCCTTATGCAAGTAGTGGCTATTGCAAATTTCCCCTTTCCTGGTTAGAGGATGTTAGAGAATCATGATGGTCTCTGGCGTGGGTGATGGGGAAGAGTTCGTGGAACTACGACACCTGTGGTGTCCGATCAACGAACTACGCACAGCCTTTGCGCCAATCCCGCCTTGATCGTCATGAAATCAAAGCGCCAGGATGCCTGCTTCTTTGTTCTATACTCTTTACTATTATTCCTCGACTTTCTCTCCCTATAGGCAGAGAGGTTGGCCCACACCAAAGGACACAATTTTTTCACAACAGCAGCATCTTGACAAACCCAATACTGCATTACACCGGACATTGCAACAGCCACGAGGTTCGCCGTCGCCAACACAAGCCACGATTTGATCACGTGGTACGAGACGGAAGCTCTCAAAGTCAGCCTGCCTCTTTATCCTGCGAACGATGACTCCTCCTTGGCTGAAGTGATGGCGCATAGGTAATAGCCTGTCGCAAACTCCAGAGCAAACAAGTGGTATGTCGTTGGCCCGATATTGCTAGCCGAAGAAAAGCCGACACCAGAACAATGCGCACCCATGACATCCACTCTGTATTGTGGGGACGGGAGAGTACCCTGCAAGACGCTCTGGTGATGGCTTGGAGAACAATATCAACGAGAAGAGGGGGCCATACCTCGCCCATGCCGACGTTAAAGCCAAGGGAATTTCCACCAGATGCGTGATGAGATCCCGAGCTCGCCTCACCCGCCCTCGCCCTCGCGTTCTATTCCCCCGCAGCAGCATCATTGCCGGCTCCGACTCCAACTCCAACAACTCTAGGAATATCACCAACACCACCAACATGGCCGCAGCAGCAGCCGCAAGTGCACCGCAGCCTGGGGTTGAGCCCTCGATCCCGCACCTCTTCACCTCGGACCCTCCCATCCGTGACAGCTTAGGAACCGAGTCGTCGCGTGTGCAGGACGCAACTGTCGACGAATGTCTGCCCTTCCTCAAGGCCCAGGAACATGGCTCCTGCAACGCCCACGGGCTGCCCCATCTGGACCGCCGCCGCCATGTCAACTTCCTGCACAAGCAGCTCGGCAGGCTACCTGGCGCATACACGTCCGCAGACCCCAGCCGGCCGTGGATTTTCTACTGGTGCCTCGCGGGGCTCACGCTCCTCGGCGAGGATGTCTCGTCGTACCGCCAGAGGCTCGTCGACACGGTCCGGCCCATGCAGAACCCCGATGGCGGCTTCGCCGGGGGCTTCGGCCAGACGTCGCATCTTGCCACCACGTATGCAACCGTTCTTTCGTTGGCCCTAGTCGGCGGAGAGGACACCTACGACGTTGTCGACCGCCGTGCCATGTGGAGATGGCTATGCTCCCTCAAGCAGCCCGATGGAGGGTTCCAGATGGCTCTCGGCGGCGAGGAGGACGTCAGGTATGCGCACTTATTGTAGCACTGCCGGCTGTCAAGGCCCGCAGTTCCCCCCTCCTACCCAGAGATCCTATACCGTCTATGGTTCACCCCCCCCATATGTACCCTTTTCCTGACTGACAATATTTGCAGGGGGGCCTACTGCGCGGCCGTCATCATCTCCTTGCTCAACATCCCCCTCGAGCTGTCACAGGACTCTCCTGCACGCTCTGCTGGCCACACTGGTCTGTTCACTGGCCTTGCCGATTATGTACGCCAATGTATGTGATGCACAAGGCCCAAAAGTCGTTCCCGCTCTCTGATCGCTCACCAATAAGGCCAAACGTATGAGGGCGGCGTGTCGGCAAAGCCGGGCGTTGAAGCACATGGTGCATATGCCTTTTGCGCCCTCGGATGTCTCTCCATCCTCGATTCTCCACATCGATCCATCCCGCGGTATGTCTCTGTTTCCCCTCGGCCCACGATGCCATCCACTGAAGCGGTGACATGGAAGCATTGCATGCTGACCCCGTCTTGATTTCCCACTCGTAGCTACCTGGATGTTCCACTGCTTATCTCTTGGTTGTCGTCCCGCCAGTACGCCCCCGAGGGTGGTTTCTCGGGTCGCACCAACAAACTTGTCGACGGTTGCTACAGTCACTGGGTCGGGGGTTGCTGGCCCCTGATCGAGGCCGCGCTCAACGGACCCGGAGGGGAAGAGGCCAATTCTGATGACCACCCGCTCCCTGCCGCAAGGGATAGCCTCTTCAGCCGCGACGGCCTGATCCGCTACATCCTGTGCTGCTGTCAGGACCAGTCCAGACGGGGTGGTCTGAGAGACAAGCCGAGCAAGTAAGAACCTCCAACCTGCATACTGATTTTTCGGTGAGCGCTAATCCCAGCCCAACAAATAGGTACTCCGACGCCTATCATACCTGCTATGTACTCTCCGGCTTGAGTTCAGCACAGCACAAGTGGGACCTGGTTTCTGCTCGCACTCACGAGGCAATGGTGGCGGGAGATTCTTGGTCTGTGTCACCCTATATGGAAGGTGAACAGATTTTTGATGAAGAGGATCGCATCACCACGGTGCATCCCGTCTACGTTATCCCCCAGCATCAGGTGGAGGAGATCCAGAACTACTTTACATCCAAGCAAGGCTTTTGATTGTCAAGCGGCACGCCTACCACCAGTTGGGCTATGTGGGGTCGATCTCGGCCAAAGTTGGTCGAGACGCAAGATTGATATGAGGAACGATCGATGTCTGAGTTTAATGTTGAATGACGGATCTCTACTGAAGTTGATTATCACGTTTCGGACTTGGCTTCTGATCTTTGTCTAGTGCTATTTGTAGCACGAGGTTGGATGTGTCAAGTCTTTGATACCAATACATGATCGGATCAACCCTTAGCCGTGCGGAAACTCAGATCTACCGACTCATGGTGATTTAATTCAGCCAGATCGAAGATTAACAGCCTTCACTGTGGGTAGCCGGTGGCCAAAGCACAACATGGCGTCTGCGTCGTCGACGTAGGACAGACCAGGATAATGCGCATCTATCTTGAATTAGAGATACAGCACAAGCATCCCCAGTATGTAGGCAACGGACTGCATGCATCAGTGAATTCCCGCAAGGCTCATAGGTCCTTGGCACAAGAACGGGGGAGCCCGGCATTGCTAGAACGCTAGATGGTTCTTGAGAGCGATGGATGCCCAACAGGGCAGGCAAAAAAGGGCAATCACCAATCCATGCTGACCCTCATGGCGCCATGTCGTCAACAGACATGGCAGAGTGACAGCGCATCGTCCGGAGAAGGCAAGGATCTCGCTCGAACTAGAGATTCAAAATCAACGCTGGGTACCTCCTTGATCCCTTGTCTGCGCCTGAGCTTGCTGGGAGAGGAAGGACGGTAACACCTTGCTATACGACCGCAACGGTAGAAGTGCAGGGTCTGCACATCATCTCGAGGCCAGGGCTGGGGGGCATGCTTCTCGGCGACCAGAAAGTGAGTACTAGACCCTGGGAAACCTCGGATCCCAGTGTGTAGTGCTTGGAATCTGCTCCATCCGATTCGAGTCACGTTGCTTTTGCTTACTGCGATGGGGTGTAATAGATGAGGGCGCATATCGCGAGTTTGTGAGATCGATGTATACTCCCAGTCTGCCTAGGCAGGAGGTCTGGCACCTTGTGCGCCGCAAATGCACTCGAGAGCATGTGGTAGAAAATCGCTTCATGACGATACTCAGTCGATTTTTGCTGGCTTCTGACAGACCTAACCCACCACACGCGTAGACATGTTCCACAGACCGCCTCATGTGTCAGGCCAGAAGATGGGCATCAGAGATTCGTACATGTCGATGGCGTCTGGTGGACGAATGCTTGGAGGTCAGCCCTCTGAGCGGCGGGCCGTATGTGGCCACCACCGTGCCCCCGCCTCTGCGCTGTGGTCTGTGGCCGCATCTTAGGTAGCCAAGTCTGGCGCATGTTTGCATTGCAGCTAGACTGACTCTGTTCATCTCTGTGTACCGAGGAGCGTGCGTATGGAGAGAAGAGTCCCATGCAAGAGGCTGACCGAAGCGGGAGCTGGAGGCGTCACCAGTCAAATATTCGGCTCAAGTACTTGGACATTAGACATTAAGATACAGCTGCCCCCGATTGTGGCGCGCATGAGAGCCGAGACACGGCACGGGAAGCCTGGATGTTCTCTGGGGTATTCTTTGAGCTTATCGGGGTTTCTAATCTTGAGATCAGGCTAGGTTGAGGGCGATTTGGTGCTTCTCTGATATCATATCCCAAGGCTCGTGAATATGGGGGATGGATATCTGTGTCGCCTTGGCCCCCAAGTACTCTGGCGATTACGTGCATTGTCGGCTCCACTGTAAATCCTGTGGGGACCACAAAAAAGGGTCCTTCAACGGTCAACATTAGAGGTAGGCATGGATGTTGAGACAACCCCACGGTCTTGTCTCAAACTTAACGTGTCTATTTGCCATGGAGTGGTTCGTTTCAACCTGATTCACCTCAGCTTCGTCTGTTAAGCCCCACGCCTTCTGATATACGTAGTATGTTCCTGAGTTTTATCGGTGGTCGCTCATACTATAACGTTTGAGATGTCTGATTTTTAAAAGTCCAGAGAATAATAATTGGGGCGACATGTGAAGGGGGGCCGCAAAGCACAGAGATCGGCCGACAGGGTATAAGCGAGCTGGTCCCTGCTTGTGATCCTCAAGATGCCGTTGGAAAGACCTTGCTGTTGGGTGTCTTCTTCGTTGTCTAGTGGTCGATGATGAGCACCAAGGTCTAGCGATTTCCCTGCAATGTTTTCTATAATAACTCCTAGACAGTTGGTTATCAAGGGCAGTATCCTGGTTCCCCGCCGGGCGGGCGCTTCCGAAGGCCATGTCCATGAAATGCCAGCATAACCGGGGCCAACGCGGAGGGTCGTGAAAGAAAAGGCCCGGGGTTTCAATTGATCTCCGTTGTGGTCATTTTTCTAGGGCCGTTGGAAGAACCTGAGTACACATGATTGTCCCGGTCATCCGGGGTGATATGGGCATACACAGGGCACATGCTCGCAGCCGACAGGTTTAAAGGGGCCTCATCCCGGTGCCCATCATAGCCTCCCGACGGATAACAATAGAGCCGCAATGGTATGAGGTTAATGAGAAGCTGCACTTGGTTTTGGTTGCAGTCGTCTTATCTTGACTGGATTGGTCCACTGTAACGGCTGTTGACCTCAGGACGGATACGTGCCAGTGCAGGGCAAATATGACAAAATCTTGTTCTCGAGACAATGTGCCAAACCATCAACCCGAGGGGCCGTTCCTCGGACACTTGAGAAGGGTATGAGAAATCAAAGTGACCCATCATGTGCCATCCAAATGCCCCTCGTCGTCATCGTCCATCATCATCGGCATTTCTTGTTGCTGGGCCCTCAGCCCCCACCCCTCATCCAACTTCTCTTGGCCGCATGCAAAGCCAAAGGCACCATCGGAAGGGGACAAGGCTAACGGATGACAAAAAAGCAACGGGATAATATGAGAGCAGTATCCGCTGTGCCTAGTAGAGCGCCAGGCTTGCCCCCGGGCTAGGCTGCAGATTAGGTCCTCTCAAGTTTCTTCCTTCGCGCGGTGATCTCTGACCGAGCGGCTGTCCAGCTTCTAGGGTTACGATGACACAGCAAGACTTGCATCATGCTTGCCACAGCGCGGAAATTTTATGGATGTTGTTTATTCGCGTTTCCGTTGCAATCGACGTTGCTCCGGCCTAATAACCGCCAGACCCAATTTCGTATCCAGGGTTCGCTTGCGGTTACATTGCAATAGGCGATACGCTCTCCAGTGCTGTCGGTGCTAGGGTCCAGAAGAGCGCGTAGCAGGTCTTTTTTTGTCGCTGGCGGTTATCAGAGTTTCTGCCTCGACTTGTTTTGAGCGACCGGTTTTGGGCCCAAACCCAAAACGCTCGGAAAGCCGCCCATCATGTTCCAATTAGGCGGGCAGCGTCGTGGGACGTGTAGGCATGTGTCATGGGATTGCTGTGGTCGTCACGTCAGAGCGAACTAGCGCCCCCAGGTGGGATTCTGGAAGAGTTCCAATTGTCGAATCGCTGTCCGACGTTGGAAGCTCGAGCTCCGTCATGGTCCGCGTCGGATGGAACTCCCTTGTCCCTCCACAAAGCCCACTCGAGCCCACAGAATCCACAAGCTCTTGAGGGTATTCGGCATCCCTGTCGCGAGCAGACACGCCCAATCTTGGTCTTGCAGCTGGTCGGCGAGTCGTCTGTTTAGAGAGTTTCTCGATTGCTAGCTCAGACCTAATAAACTAAGAAGGCTGAACTGTCGCTGGGTAGGTAGCCAGAGGAGCGGATGCGGAGAGTGCCGCTGGCTATCCGAGTGGATTCCTGGGCCGATTCAAGAAACTTTTCGTTGCTTTGACAGTATCTCTGAGCCTGAGACGGCGTTCCTGGGTTTGTGCTTGTGGCTGGTAGATTGGTGATATGGAGAAACAACCGACCAGCTTGTGGGTGGCGGTTGCAACAGGGCGCCTGGAAGAGACAAGGGGAGGTAGGGAACCTGGAAGGTACCCCGCGTTGGCCGGCTGGTGCAAGTACGTGCCGCTACTCGGAGCCGTCTCGAGGTTCCAGTGTTGTTGTGTTGATGTTGTTTTTATTAACATCGACCAGCAAGCACTGCCAACTCATCATTGCATGAAGGTTAGGGGCTGGCCCCAAGGCCTGCCTGCCTTTTGGCCTGCCTCCTGCCTACCTTACCTTACCTTAGTCGTTGCCTCGCGCCTCTTTTGGGGTCCTTCCTGCCATCCATTCCCCTCCCCCTCCTTGCAACTCTGCCCGGCAAGCAGGGAGTTTGGACGTTGCTGCTTCCCCTCCTCAACACCTCATGCACAGGCCCTGTGCGGCTTGGCTTACCCCAGTGCACCCAAGACCCAGGAAGACGTTGTCCCGCTTCTTCAAATGCCTTGCACCCCAGAGCTGCCAGACAGACGGGTGGTGTACACACCCTCTGGCCTTCTCATCGCGGCCATCAAGCAAGACTGCCTCTTGGCGTCCAATCAGCCAGGCTGCATTCACCGTTCCTCGACCTCGTCCCGTGGAGCGCATGCCAAACATTCATCGGCTGCTGCTTGCTGCGTGCTGGGAACAGCCCTAACGGCGGCGCTCACACCCACGCCTGTGGATGCATGGCGCAGGGCATGGTTGGCAAGGATGGGAGGGATCATGGTCATTGATCCACTGGCAAAGGGCCAGCCACTGACTGTCCTGTTCATGCACGTCGTCGTGCTGCTTCACCGACCCTTTCCCTGGGCCCTGGGGAGTGGGAAGTAGAAAGTGCCAAAGTGGACTGTCTTTGGCCGGCTTGACTGGCTGCTACGTGTGGTGTCACTATTGAGTTACCCTGCTCATGGCTTCAACTTGCTAACGAGGCCGTTGTTGCCCTGTGCTCTTCTTTGACGGTCGATGACCATGCCGCGGAGACTGGATCCGAAACTTTACTCTTGTCGGCTTGCAAGACATGCATCGCAAACATGTGTACTCGGCGATGCTATTCCAGGACTCAAGACTGGCCCTGTCTCTGCTCCTGGGACAATTTGGGCAGCTAGCTATTAGCCAAGCCTGTCCTCGAGTTCCTCGAGCCTCTAATATGCCTCAAGGACCCGCGCGCGTTGTGAAGCCTGCTGCGTACGAATCGCGAATCGCACCCATTCACAACCGCCACATAGAGTTGAGAACGTGGCCCGCTTTCACTGAGTCGTCGTCGTCCGGCCCCAGCACAGCACTCTAGTCCCGAAACTAGGCCGCACAAGACGGCCGCCCATTTCGCGCGCGACAGACGAGGATCGAGACGAAGATCCTAGCAGATGCCAATCCCCGACCCTGAGAATTTCCGCTTCCAGTTGGCTGCGGCAACGTTGGCAATAGTCTGGCAGGTACCTCGAGACAGGTAAAATTGTCCTGCAGCAGCGCCGGCCGCGGGACCCCCGGCGCTCGAGAGGAGGGCACCAGGTGGGATGCTGCCCCTCGCTGTCGTCGTCAAGCCGCTGGCTGCTCTGTGCTTATACAAGATGGTACTTTGGGTGGCCTGGCTGCTGTGCATTAGTGGCCGCCAAAGCAGAGATCTCGGAGGTCCAGATGGTGGTAGTGAGCCAGGCACATCCTGCCCTTGATTGTCTTCCTGATGATGTATGTACGTATTGCTTCGCTTTGTCTACCTTACTGCTGCAGGTCATTTTGCCCCCGTCGACCTCGGCCTTTTGGGACGTCCGACTTGACAAGCAGAAACGAGATACCCGCTCTGGGCCGCGGTGGTGATCTCCTCTTTGCCACTTGACTCGAAGCTAAAGCAAGTTGGAAATTGCTGCCATGTAGTAGTGATGCATCTTCAATCGCGTGTCTGCATGAGCTTCACGGACCGGGTCCTGACTGGCCCCATCGCCCCCCATTCCTGTGGCCATGCCATCATGCCCTCAGGTCTACGGCCGGACACGACAACAGAAGAGAAGAAAGGGACAAAATAAGGTACCGCCGTGACATTGGCGCCGGTGGCTCGGCCATGGGCCACGGTGAGGGGAAATTGGACAAGGAAGCGAGCGTCTAACACAGAGTTTAAACAAGAGGCCCCAGATACTGTACATGGAAGAGCGCAGAGAAAAGAACGGAAGCAGAAGAAAAAAAAGAACAACAAAGAAAAAAACAAACCGCGAGCGGAGACCCATCAAAAAGAGGAGAGAGAGGAAAAAAAAAAACTGGAACGTACTAGGTCCCTCCGTGGTACGCCGGTGGCCGAAGGCGTTAACTTTGAGACTTATCAGAGATCGCCTGGTTGCTGCATCCTCCATGTGTCGCGGTGGAGTGGCCTAGTCGCCAGCGGTTTTGATCAACTGGCAACCAGGTAGGCCAACACAGCAAGATGGGTCACACTCTTTCGAGAGCCGCATCGTTGCTTGCATCTGCCTCCATTCGCGCGTCGTCCTTTGTCTCCAGACACCCCCGGTCCCCGCGCTAACAGGCTGTCTTCAATAAAGGCACACATGTCTCGCCGTTCCATCGGCTCGACTCGTCTGCACCAGATGCGCCTGCGCCTGCGACGGAGGTTTTGACGAAGCCAAGGGTATTCTCACTTGTACCTTTGTCCCGAGATATTCTTTTTGTGAAGCTGCACCGTCTCTGCTTCAAAAACAACGTCCCTCGATCCCGTCTCTCTCCCTCTTTCTCCTCCCTCTGCTCTCTCTACCTGTCCCTCCATCATCCCATCCTCCCAATCCATCTTTTGCAGCACACCGGCTAGACCTGGGCCACCATCTTCAATCCATCCACGACCACCACGACACGAGCCGATTTGACAGGACCCTGAACGCCCAATTCTTGCACCTCCCCCCTCCATCAACAAGCATTCAACACTCGACAAGAGTTGTTTCAGTGACAATTCAGCACCCGACGTCTGTCTCAGATACTGCCTCGTCGACGGCTAATTGGCATCTCCCCCGCCAAGTCCATTGAGCTTGTTTGCGCGGTTCGTCCACGGAATTGCAATCTTGGAATCTCTTTCCTTGCCTGCATCGCTCGTTTTCTGGTTCTAGACAAGCATTTTTGAAGTCTTGACGTTTATTCTTATTTTTACCGTCTGCCCGCCCCCGAATCCCCTCCCTCCCGCCTTGTCCCAGGCCCTCTTACAAGTCGGCCCCCACTTTTTCGCCTTCAACCGCAACCGTCCTCGGCCTCGACGCTCCGGCCAATTCGGTAAACGCCACCAAGAGCATCATCACCATGGGCGGTTTCTACATGCAATACCTTGAGAGTAAGTCGGACAATGTTTCAATCAAGCCCCCTCTGGGAAGCCAATTGCGGCCCAGCCACCGGCAATTGATCAAGTAGTCTCGTTCGTGTGCCGAGAGCAAAAACATGCCGCCGGAGGTGAAACTGAGTTCCCCGCGCATGGCGACTTCATAACAGCGGGGAAACATGGGACAACGGCCCATCTGGTTGTTCTGCTCCACGAGCACGACAGTGCCCGAGTTGATGGCATGGCCGTGTCGCTTTCTCGACCGGGAATGCACGGCGAAGGCTGTTGAGAGACCCAGGCCTCAACACCCGTCGAAACTTGATCAACGCCCTTCACAAGCTTAGCCCTCGTTGCGCCTTTCGAGAGATTCTGTCTATTAGCCCACACCCAAAGGAAAAACCAAAGCTGACCAAGATTGCAACTAGGCCTCTGCCGGCGTCGAGGATGGACAGACCCCATGTACGAGTGCTACCGGGACCACAGTGGCTACACTTGTCTTGTCCTGGTCAACGGCCGCGAGTACCAGACGGACCTCGCCTACGAGTCTGACGTTCTGGCCCAGGAGAACGCAGCTATGCGTGCTTTCATGGTGTGCCGCAACTTCTCCGTCAATGGAGGCATGCTGGCTCGCAACGGCATCGTTCAGGGCCTTCCCGCCCAGGAGACGAGCCGCCGCCGAAAGAGCCGTCACACTTCTTCTCGGGACAGTGACCGCCACAGCCGGCGATCTGGACACCATTCTAGCAGCAGCTCGACCGCATCGTTTGAGTAAAGCTGCCACGACGCAGCCTGCAGCGGTTATTTGGGTCCAAGTTGACAGTACACCAACGGGCTTAGATCGACATGGAAGTCACTCACGTGGAACCATGCTTGGAAGCTCAGGGGGGAAGCCTAGGCACAAGACGACTTACAGGCGGTTGAAATGCTTCGCAGCAATCCCAAGGGATATACCCACACCAACCTCCCTTGGCAACCTCTCTCACGAGACTCAGGGAGGGATCATCGTTTTCCTCCAATTTTTGCTTTTTTCCTTCTTCTTCTTCTTCTCTTCTTTGAAAGAGACCAAAGGCGATGCGTGTCTTGATATTTGTGCGCCATTTTCACGATTCATGACGATACGACACGACTTTAGATGCAACTTCACTTCAACGGCCGGCATTTGCGACTTGACTTTATTTTCCTCTGCCCTTTACTTCTCACACGAGATTGAAACAAAATTTTCTTCTCTCATCTATGGTTCACCCTATTCATTGTTATCATCTGGTTTTTTAACGATTTCTTGGATATTTGCTTCCAAGTTGGATAGCCACCTCATGGTTTATCAGGAGAAATCGCTGCAACCTGAGCGTTATGGAGATGCTGTTTTGAGCTTTTGCTAGATTTCTCGTTCGGCGACTTCTGGAAGAGGTACTCGAAAGAAAAACTCGAGCTGAGAAGGAATGAAGTCCCAGAAAAGAAAAAGAGAGAAAAAAAAATAGGACGGAAGGGGAAAAGTCTGTGGTAGGACAAAAGCTCAATGATATTGTGACAACATTCACGCAGGGAAGGGTGGATTATTTGGGCGAGGCTACTCCGACCCGTTTTCTACGCGCATTGGACGGCGATCTGACGACAAAACGACCAAAAAAGAGAAAAAGCGATCTTCTGTTACGTTTCCTGGGGGCATTTTGGACGGAATTTCTATCAAAGGTGGACCCGAGGTGCAATTTTCCTGACTGTTTTCTTCTTCTTTTTATCTATTACATCTTCGATACTTGGACATCCAAGCCGAAACAAGGAATTTCGTTTGCCGGGGCAAAAGCTTGAGCATTAGGGGTTAAGCCAGCGTTGACTTTTCACGTTTGTGATGGAGCAAAGGTGGAGGAGAAAGGGAGTGATCATGACTATGATGCGTGGGATCTGGGACGATTGACGAAGACGAGCATGAGCTGTATGGATTGTGATGGAATATGATGACAAAGACATCTTAACGACGACAATGATAATGACATTTTGCTTTCTTCTGCTGCCGGTTAAACTCAAGGGATCCTCTCCCATACTTGAGATTGGCGCGTCTTGATTGATGTGTTAGACGGGGTGGTATCTTGGCTTAACAGAAAAATAGCCTCGTCGGCTCGCAGAGAAGCCTGTTTCCTGGTTCCCGATGCTTCTCAGACACCCGGGTTTGCCATGACCTCACGCATATAAGCAGTGCATCTGGACTGGGCCGTTAGTACATGACATGAACTTGCAACAAGGGGGTCGGGTGTGGGCCAGGCACTTGAAGAGAAACGTGGGGAAACGAATCCTTGGAGGAACAATGGAAGGTAAGGGACCAAAGTGGATAGCATTGCTTTTCTTGAAACCAGGTTGTTTCATGGCCACGGATGATAGTTGGTTCCAGCGAAAGTTGAGCAAAGTTTCAGTATGCTTGATGATGTATGTTGATCAGCAGTGAAACAAAAGCTGCGCCTGGGTTTCCAGCACTCTGAGCTTGATTATTTACGACCCAAGGTTATTTACTTAGGGCCACCCTGCATGTGTCGCTCGTGTCCTCATAGGCAAGGGCAGAGTTTGAGCTGCCAGGGGATGGCGTACTTGGCGTGTAATACCAGAGCAACATAGCCTACTGTACTTTGTCTGGCTTGTCCAAGATGAAAGTTGATGGATGCTTTACTGGGCGAGACCACGGTGAAAGTCAAGAGACGGCGGGCAGATGTAGGACGTCCTTCTCCCATGATTGTTTCTACAAGCTTATACGTGAGCTGTTCAGGTGCTTGGTCCTTGATTCGCAACTGCGTCAAGCTGACCTTCTGCCATACGCATCATCAGTTAGTCACGTTATAGTTTCAGGGTTCACCCAAGGACTTTCTGCGATGACGTTTGAGGAGCCGTGGCGCTGCTGCGAAACAAAAGCCAACGAATTGGTTCGGGAAGAGGAAATCGCCACTCTCTGACAATGAAGGCCTCGTGCTCCCACCCTTTTGGACAAATGCCCGAGGAGGGAGGTTGACAAAGTTTAGTAATAAAAGAGCTGAGGAAGCGGTCATGGGACTTTATTTGGCAGCCTCGGAATTGGGGCGACGATGAAACTAGGCCAGAAGAGGGAGGGGTGACAGCTACTGAAGAAGATCTGCTCAAACTTCGTGGGTCGCGAGATGCAGGATGATGTGGGTGGACGTGTCAGATGGGGGTTGTTGATGGGGTCTAGGGCTCGGGAGAGGCTGAGAGAGCCAACCCCGAGCTTACGGTACTGTCTGTACAAGTGGGATGGCGTGGTTGTTGAGTAAAATGCGGGATAATTTTGGATTTACGAGGTTTCTGCGGTTGATGTCTACGAATAGTTGCAGCTGCCAGAGAGCAAGACTACTATGTAGTCGAATGAGACGCAGCCAATTGGGAGCATCAGCGGGGTGAGCATGTCGAATGCAGTCAGAAGAGGCTTTGCCAACACGAGAAGCGAAGTAAATGAAAGTCCAGGGTTCCCAGAACAGGGGTTGTAAACGGGAATAACAGCAAGCAGCCCGGCCTGTTCGTGTACAGCAAGGGGGGATTGCTGACTTTAGGTGGCCGGCCGCCTCCTGAAATCCCCAGAGTTAGGGGAGAACCGGAAGAGAGGGCGATATGGTGCCACTGGGCTGAGGCCACTTACCAAACGCAGCTCGTTTGGTCGACGCTGGACCTCATGACGATGTTAAACATGAGACATGAGGGAGTGGATGGGGGAGGGAAAAGGAGGCAAGACAACGGATGCAGAGATGGAAAAAGGAAAGAGAAAAGTTGATTGGGGAACCATGCACGCGAGGAACTGGCCCTAGTCTGACGAAAGCTGGTGCTAGTGCAGTACTGTACTGTACTGTAGCCGCCAGGGTTGTCGGATGTAAAACACCAGGCCGGGAGAAATGTCATTTATTCACGATGTTTGCCCCCATCACCACGCAATCCATCCCGAGGCAAAATGGCTGCGGCTGATGAGCCAGACGGCCACGTATGTGCTTGGTTTGGACCAAGAGGATTTATTAGTCTGCTAGCGTCCGGACCAGAGATTGATTAGTTCCAGAACATTGGAAGGGCTCATGGGTTCTCATCCCCCTCAACAGGGGCCGTCGCTCGTTTTGCCCTCTTGCAAACATGACAAGCAATTTCGCCAGGGGACGGGAAATGGATGTCGAGCCACAATGGCCCCGCCTGGTGGCCATGATTGGCGTCTGGCACCCCTTTCCAGCAACCTTTCATCACGGGGCCTCGTGTCGAGGATCGCTCGCCCGTGTGGCCCGTTTGGCCCGTGAGGCGTCGGCGGCCACTAGCGTCAAGGCAAAGCCGGTGGAGGAATTGGATCCCAAGTCTTGGATGGATGCGCGCTGAGAAGCTTTGAGTCGAGAATTCATGCTGCGTTGTTGAGACAACACCAACAATGAGAGAGTGCATTGCGCAGGTTGGAGTTGGACGAGGGGTCAGCGAAGCTTGCTTGATCCCGCCTCTTGATTTTCATCAGAGGTATCCGTAAACAATAAGCCAACACGTGCGTCACTCGTCATCTCATGCTTCCGTGCTGATGGATCGAGGTCGAAACAGTGCATCTCAGTTGTAAGAGGCCCCCATGGCAGGGCAGATCTCGTACCTGCCCGTAGCGGTGCAGCCCTCGAGGTTCAAGGCGCAGGCACCTCCCATTAGCTGCCCGCCCCTGCACCCTTTCCGGACGACGACCCCCTGAGGTGCCCTGCGACTGACTCCACTCTCCACTGCACGCTCCATTAACCTCCTCTCAGCCTTTCACCACGTTGGCCTCTAGATCCCCACTTCTTGCATCCCTCCTGAATTCAAAGTCGGCCTCTCTCGACCTCTTTTTCTTCTCCTCTCCTCCCCCTTCTCCTCCTTCCCTCTCTGACCCTCTCTGGCTGACTTGACTCTTCCTCTCCGCGATACCCATTTACCATTTTCTAATCTATCTAATCCTGTCGAGGTTACTTCCTTCCTTTCGGGGCCTCGCTGCTGTCACTCCCTGTTCTTACATTCGCTGTTGCCCCTTTGCCTCTCGGCCGATTCGCATACGTAGCAGTATCCCAACACCGCAATCATGAAGGGTATGTTCTGCTTGTCGCCCTGGATGAGCTTCCCCGCCTCCTACAGTCGCAGCCGAAAGCTAACAGTGGTCAGGACTTATTCTTGTCGGTGGCTTTGGCACCCGCCTTCGCCCTCTCGTACGTCGTGCCCCTCGGAGCTCCATGACCGAGCTGCGAACAGCTTGCGCACAACTCCGATACCTTTCCCTACGATACACTAACGCTTTTGCGCCATGATATAGACCCTGACGCTCCCCAAGCCGCTCGTTGAGTTTGGCAACAAGCCCATGATTGTGCACCAGATTGAGGCGCTGGTCGCAGCTGGCGTCACTGATATTGTTCTTGCCGTCAACTACAGACCCGAGATCATGGAGAAGTTCCTGGCCGAGGTAAGGGAATGCCCAACATTGTACCTGAAGGATGTCGTGTGCTGACGTGCGCTGCAGTACGAGGAAAAGTACAACATCAACATCGAGTTCTCTGTCGAGTCCGAACCCCTGGACACTGCTGGACCCCTTAAGCTCGCTGAGAGTATCCTCGCTAAGGACGACTCCCCTTTCTTCGTCCTGAACTCGGATGTCATCTGCGATTACCCCTTCCAGGACCTCCTTGCCTTCCACAAGAACCACGGAAACGAGGGTACCATTGTCGTCACTAAGGTCGAGGAGCCCTCTAAATATGGTGTCGTTGTTCACCAGCCTGGCCACCGCTCCCTGATCGACCGGTTCGTCGAGAAGCCCGTCGAGTTCGTTGGAAACCGCATCAACGCTGGCATGTACATCTTCAACACCTCTATCCTTGACCGTATTGAACTCCGCCCGACTTCGATCGAGAAGGAGACCTTCCCCGCCATGGTTCGCGATAACCAGCTGCACTCGTTCGACCTCGAGGGTTTCTGGATGGACGTGGGACAGCCCAAGGACTTCCTCAGCGGCACATGCTTGTACCTCTCTTCGCTCACCAAGAAGGGCAGCAAGGAGCTTACCCCTCCCACTGAGCCCTACGTCCATGGCGGAAACGTCATGATCCACCCCTCGGCCAAGATTGGCAAGAACTGCAGAATCGGACCCAACGTCACCGTTGGACCCGATGTTGTTATCGGCGATGGTGTCCGCCTGCAGCGATGCGTGCTGCTCCGCGGTTCCAAGGTCAAGGACCACGCCTGGGTCAAGTCCACCATTGTTGGCTGGAACAGCACTGTTGGCCGCTGGGCTCGTCTCGAGAACGTGACAGTCCTGGGCGACGATGTCACAATCGGCGACGAGATCTATGTCAACGGCGGCAGCGTTCTACCCCACAAATCGATCAAGGCCAACGTCGACATCCCCGCTATCATTATGTGAGAAATGAACTCGAATACGACGTTCTTTTTGAGGCTCGTTGAAGGACACACCAACGATGCTTCCCATTTACGCAATAATTCCAACGACGAAAAATCTACTCTAAAATTCACCACTCTCGAAGATGTGCTGGCCACCATTATATACCAAGGGGGGCCGTGTGGGAAGGGTGAGGAGCCTGCCGCTCTCTCTATCTTAATACTTTGTGTGCAGTTGTCTGATGCCCCTATTATGCGTGTTTATCTGGCGTCACGGTCGGTATTTACAGAAGGCAGGCAGGCAGGCAAGCCAAGGACAAGGCAGTCAGCGGGCAGTCAGGCAGGTCTCATGGCAGCGATCTGAAGAAGCCGTGTAAAATGTTTTTATAGGTTATTAAATGAAAGAAGGGGCGGTGCAAGACCATTTTGAAGATTCACTTGGACTGTTCATTTTTTGCATTCGTGAAGTCGTTGAATCAGTCCGTTCCCGTCCCATGAAATATTTTGCCTAGGTAGCTTTTGACCAATGCCTGAACTCACCTTGCTCTCAACTCATGTCATTGAGATACATCGGTACGTGTCATCTGACGGGCAGGTGGCGTATTACAGGCACTCTCAGCACTTATCACACTACCTAGCTGCAGCTTACGTGAAGGCTACACAACTTGGGGACTTCACGATATATGACATTTGGGATTGCAAAGGAACAGTTTGTAGGTGGAGCCACTAACTAGAACACCAACTTCTATCACACATGTCATGATTACTCGTGTGCACCTTGCCAATTATTGCGGTCGGTGTGTTGTGTTTTATCCGTCACTTCTATTGTTAGCCTGCGGATCTTTCTTGTGACTTGGAGCGTGAACTTGGTCGTCCTAGATTAATTAGGTTGTTGTTTTGGGAGCTTAGGGCATGAAAGACAACCAACTTCTAAGTTTGAAGGCTACAGTAGTTGAATTAGCCGGGCCAACATGTCCCTTTCGATACGTGAGATGAAACGAAAAGAGGTTGTATCTTGTAGGTGATGGGCACCAAAGTTAAGCGCTGCTCGTCGCGATGCCCGTTTGGAAGGGCGATTGGTAGACTGGAAGGCTGTGCCAGCTGGAGATCAAATCTCGAACATACTTGAAAGTGAGTGACTGTTGTATTCTGTGCAAAATAAGTGAAAATCAGCTCACTGCAACGACGACTGAGTGTCTGCTGACACGACACTGAAGCTCGAGCCTTGACTCAAGGCCCGAGGTAGATGGGGTTTTCTTTTCTCTTAGTAAAGAAGCGTCGACCCAGTTCCCACCTATCAGTGATTCATAACAGTCCACGGTGAGGTTTTGACTGGGTGTAAGTCGACCATGGCAGGCCTCGGTGAGGCCCTAATCCTGGCCAACTGGTTGGGGACCCCGACCTCGGAAGCGAACCGGGAGGTGAACGTGGGGGATCCAGAGCTGGGGTTTAGGAGAGGGATGCTCTTGATATAGACCACTAACATGTTTAAAGGCAAGAAGAAGGTGAAGCAGCTCGACCATAGTGGCGCACGGCTATGAACGTCTGTGCATCATATCAACACATCTGGTGTTTTATGCACTTGGAGGAATGGGAAGAGGCTGGCGGCAGGCTCATGCCATCTATCGCAACCCAGATCGTAGCAAGGCATGAACCATACCGCCACTTTGATTAGGGCAGAAGATATCGTGTACAAAGTAGCGGTGTCATGGAATGGAGCTCAAAGCTTAGCATGAGGCTGCGCCTGCATCTCAAAGCGCTTTTGCTTTGCTCTGCTTTCATCTCCCCTACCGAGTTTGACTTTCTTTTTCTCGCACCAAAGTCCTCCTCTCTGCGTAGCTGACGGGAGGGTCCAGAAGAAGAAGAAGAAGAAGAAGAGAGGAGGGATTGCCTCGTGGTTTTCGAGATCGTCCCTTGTTGCGCGATTACCCATCCCTCGTCCGCGTCCTCCAGGCGCGGCCAACTCGCGCCAACACAAGTCACTGCCGAGGACCAAAGTCGACCTATTTTACCCTGTATTCTGCGAGGGGCCTTGCCATCCCATTCAACCTGCTACGTGCAACCAACCAACCAGCCACCCTGATTGAAGCATTGCAATTGCTTCTCGAACGAACGAGCGAGCGTGGTATTCCCGAGGATTCTGCAGCCTGTGCCTTGCATCGCCGTGCATCTCTGCGTCCTGCGGCTGAAGCCACCACCACAGACATCCACCCATCCATCACTTACATCCTCTGCACCCAAGGGAATCCCAACCCGGACTCACGAGATCCAGCGCCGAAATCCGCTCATTGAATTTTGCATGATAGGGTGGACGGGAGGATACTCCGAACCGGTGACGGGAACAAAGTGGACAAGACGGCCCGTTTCCCAAAACCCCGAGCTACGACTGCAGCGGCGGCGGTTCCTTGGTGCGCGAATAGAGGAGCCTCTCCAGAATCCAAGACCGACGTAAGACCTGGATCTGGGGAGACTGGATTCGCCTGTTGGCTGTTGGACATTCGACCCTCGGCTTTGTTCCTCGCGGAGACGCAGGTAAGTAGGAGCACGAGATCAGATCAGAACATCCGTTCTACGAGAAGAGCCACCAAGAGCGAGCAAGGGTCCCGGCCTGGGCGCCGTGTCAAGAGAATGGGGACACGGCATGGACATGGACCTGGATCTGGAAGTGAAAACGTGGCGAGGAAACGGCTGTGGCCTCGATTGTTTCTGCGAGGCGTGGCTGTCGTCTTCGTCTTGGTGGTAAGTCGCTGTTTCGGTTACTCTTCCAATGTCCACGATCTTTACTGGGTATCACATCATCATCCTCTCGCCCCGAAGCTGTGAGCTGGAGCTGGAGCTGGAGCTGGAGGTGTCCAAGCTTCCCGTCGTCATCCCGCTTTTCCCGCAGCCCACAACGACCTCACCCACACCATCCATCTATTCACTCACCCACTGTCTCCCCCATGGCTCCCCCATGGCGGTTCCCCGGTGTTGGCTCTGCACACTGCAGCGTGCCATCTTGCATCCATGTCAGGTTTACCTCACCTGTACCGCAAGTCTGGGCTCAGCGAGATGATGCATGGCCTGACCGAACGAAACCTTGCTTGTCCGCTGAGGATGCAGAATTTTCTGCAGATGAGCACCGCCAGTCGGTCGGGGCTTTCTGGCCGTCACGAGCTGGCGTCCCGCCCATGATGGCATCGGATCCAGTTCTCCAGCACTCTGGGACGCGCCTTGTGGAGGCACCGGGGCCAGAAGAACCTGAAAAGACGTTGAGAACAAGAGACGGCGAGCTCGGCGTATTAGCGGAGCCTCGACGACGTCTCCCCCGCACCCCGATGCACCACACCTCATCCACCATCCACCATGGGCCGGCGTCCACCATCTCCCCACTCGGGCGGGCTCTCCACGGCCGCCCGGCGGCACTTCAATTGGATTCGGTGCTTCATCAGTGGAGGGCCATGGAGAAGAGCGCCGCCTCAGGTCAGGAGAAGGATCCAAACCGGGAAGCCCAGTGAGGCTCGCGCCGTGTCACGAGAATTGACCACGGGCTCTGGCGCAGGAATCCACTGCAAGCCGCCGTGGACTTCGGGGGCTTTTTGTGCTGAGATGGAAATTATCCTCGTCCCTGCAGTCTGCTGCCCTGGACCTCAAATTCACGCCCTCCGCCGCCGTCCCTCCCTCCCTCAATTACTCACTCCCTCACCCAGACAGCTCAATCCATGATCCCCAAAGCCTAGCAAGCCCCCCCCACCCGCGGCCGCCATTGGACGTTTATCAGCCACTGACACAGCATCCGTCAGCAGCTCTCGCAGCTTGTGCTCAGTAACGGTGACGCCAAGCTCCAGTACCAGCTCCAGCTCCGACTCCCGCTGCAGCAAGACGTCTTGGCCTCGTCGCCGTACACCTTGACCTCTACCTCATTTTCCTCCGTCCTCCAACTGTTTTCTCCTTCGTCCTTGCATCACACTCTCGGTCTTTTTCTCCCTCACTTCTACCCCCCCTCCTCCCCGCCAGCTCCTGCAGCTTCCGACTCCGTCTGCCATATTCCCTCTCCCTTCTCGACTGCGCCGCCAACCTCTCGACCTGTCGCCATGGCTCTCGCCGACGAGTCCAACCGTGTCGTCCAAGAATTCGACTTCACCAATGACGACCTGAACCGTCATGTGCAGGAATTCTTGAGGCAGATGAGTATGTCGCTTCAACGTTGCGCGACGGCCTGCGGTGACCTTTGAGGGCTCACTGTCATGATGCTTTGTCGCATACGACACACCTTGCTTCTGGTCTTCAGAAATACTGATTCTGGCATGTTTTCTAGACGAGGGCCTCTCCCAAGAAGGTACCAGCCTCCAGCAAATCCCTACCTATGTCACGGGCGTCCCCAATGGCACAGAAAAGGTGAGATTTATTCGCATACAACGACAATCTGCAGCTCGCTGATATCCTCTCGTAGGGTCTGTACCTCGCCGTCGACCTGGGCGGCACAAACTTCCGAGTCTGCTCCATCATGCTCAACGGTGACACCACATTCAACCTCACTTACAACAAGGTCGCTATTCCTAAAGAGCTCATGGTCGCAAAGACCGCCTCGGACCTCTTCTCCTTCCTAGCCAAGCAGATCGAAACATTCCTCAAGGAGCACCACGCCGACCATTTCGAAAGCCACTTGCGCCGACGCAACACGTACAGCACTCCCTCGGGTTACCGAGACGAGCATATCTTCCGCCTCGGCTTCACTTTCAGCTTCCCCGTCAAGCAGCTTGCTATTAACAAGGGCCTGCTGATCCGATGGACCAAGGGTTTCGATATTCGTGATGCCGTTGGCAAGGACGTTTGCGCCCTGCTTCAGACTGAGATCGACAGACTCCACCTTCCAGTCAAGGTTGCTGCGCTTGTCAACGACACCGTCGGTACGCTCATGGCTCGGTCGTATACATCGACTGGCAAGAGCCGTTCCGTTTTGGGAGCGATTTTTGGCACCGGCACCAATGGCGCCTACATGGAAAAGCTAGATAATATCAAGAAACCCATCACAGGCGACTATGACAAGACAACAGGCGAGATGGTGGTCAACACGGAATGGGGTTCCTTCGACAACCAGCTCAATGTTCTGCCCTCGACCGCATGGGATAAAGCCCTCGATGCCGAGAGTGTGAACCCCGGCGACCAGATGTTCGAGAAGCGTGTGTCGGGCATGTTCCTGGGTGAGATTGTACGACTGGCTGTGGCCGACATGATTAACAGTGAGAAGTCGTCCCTTTTTAAGGACCTTAACTCAAGCTTCAACGACTGGGGTACCACAACCAATATTGCGCCTCAGTCTGGCTTCCTCAAGCCATGGGGCCTCGATAGTGCTATCATGTCGGTAGCAGCAGCAGACAACACCCCTGAACTCTCAACTCTTCGCCAGGAGCTGGAGAACCTGCTCCACGTCTACACTCCCTCGCTCGAAGATGCACAGGCCTTCAAGGCTGTCTCCAACGCCGTGGGTCGCCGTGCCGCGCGATTGTCCGCAGTTGCTATTGGTGCAATTGCCCTCCAATCCGGCAAGCTGGACGACATTAATGAGGAAGTCATCGACATTGGCGTCGACGGCAGCCTTGTCGAACACTATCCCTTCTTCCGGGACATGATTTATGAGGCCCTCCGCGAAATCGACGGCATCGGACCCAAGGGTGCTGAGAAGATCCGTATTGGTATTGCCAAGGATGGCAGCGGTGTCGGTGCCGCCCTCATTGCCCTTGTAGCCGCCAGCAGGGAGAAGCCTGAGGATTACCTAACTGACTTGAGGTCAGAGTCCACTCGGGCTCGCAAGCCTTCTGATGCATTGAGTATGTATCCCCTTCATTTCAACGGCATTCCGACCCCCTCCCTTTCCACCCAAATCCATATGCCAAACTGATCCAACTAACACTTGAAAGTTGTTGAGGAACCCATAATCTCAAACACGGTGCTACTGGTCAGCAGCATTGTTGGCGCCATTGCCCTGGCAGCTTTCTGGTGGAACAGGCATCGGTAAGGCATGACTTTATTACGCACCCGCTGTCTTTGTCTGGAGTTGTTCATCTTGATGCCAATTTTTATGTATATACGTGCATGAGGTGGATGTGTCTCACTCCTGTTTATTTCCTCGGACTTCTGGCGTCTATCGTCTCACATTGTTACTCTTTGCGACCTTCTCGCACTAAAAAATGTATAAGTATGAGGCAACTGATATATGACGAGACAACTTGATGATTGCTGAGTTCCTGGGGCGCTCTCTGGTTTGCGAATATCGTCGATTTAGTATCATCGCCGAAGGAGTTCGTTCACATGATTTTTTATCTATTTATTTGTTCTGAAGTTATATCTATCCAACCAGTAACACCATGTACTATCATGAAGCGTTTCCCACATCTGTCATATAAAACTAATTTGTCTCGGTCTTGTTTCTATTGTATCATGCTCTATTTGCCAAACGCCGCCGCTGGATAAGCTCGGTCCCTCTTCTTCCGTGCCGTCGAGCTGCTTCGAGAGCTTGCGCCAGAGCCGGACTCGCCAGGGTTTCCACGAGGTGGTGGCACGAGTAGCCTATTTGCCATATCATCAGGTAGGTCATTCCATTCAGTTTCGGGTCGTTGGTTTTGATAGGAGCGACCAGAGTGAGGAAGCGGTGGTCGGGACGCGCCGTTCTTGGGAGGGCCTGACATGGGTGGGAGGTTGACCACGGCCGCGGTTGTGCTGTTGGGTAGAGACGAGCGCGGAATTGATGTGGACGAAGTAGAAGACGGCAGCGAGCTCCGAACAGAGGCGCCGACGGGGCGGTTGACGAGCCAGGCCGAGTCAGGGCGAAGTTTGAGATAATATCCGCGAATAGGCTGGTCGTCGCGCTGGAAACCTCGCCCTTCATACCATTTTAGACCCTCTTCATTTTCGGTCCAGACATGCGCCGTAATAGATGTCACATTGAGGTTGGGATCCGATACTGCCGTTGCAATAATGTTGTCCACAGCGGCATTGACAAGTCCCAACGACCGATAGGGAGAAAGCAGACAGAGCGACTGAATGTAGAGGTTCTGCGGCACCTGGCCATGGGTGTTGGCGTCGAGAGCGGGCTCGACACGACAGACAACGCCGCCGACTACCTTGTGATCAGCGCCATCGTGAGCCCATGTAATGACGCGGGAGAAGCGGCCCGAGGCGGCGGGATCGACTGCGCGCTGGTAGAAGTTGTCGGGATAGCTAACGGGGAGGAGGAGGGCGTTGATGCGACGTAGGGCGTTCAGATCGGAGCCGGAGACGAAGCGAATGGAGGCCTCTGGAGGAAGAGAGGAGGGCAAAGGGGGGATCTCGAGCGAAGGCGTTGCGGGAATCTCATCTGATTGAGGCTCAGACTCTGGCTCAGAAGGAGATGTTTCGCTCGGAGGGGCGGCTGTCTGAGATGCTGGCGGGGGAGGCGGAGGGTTGGAGAGATCGGCGGGGGTCGCTTTCGAGGGCGGAGGAGCATATTTGGGAGGTTTTGCCTGGAAGAAGGAGCGGATGGAGAGCTGAGTGGGCTTGGTTGACGGTAGCGACATGTTGGCGTCGGTGATTTTGAGGTCTGGAGAGTAGGTATGGTTGTTGGGCGAAGTGGGAGACAAGAGATGTGGATAAGGAAAAGGAGAGCAAGGCAGGGGAGGCGAGGCTACAGCTCGACTTAAGGCCGTCTCAGCCACACGAGCCAGAGGAAAGCAGAGCAGCTGAGTAAAGAGTGAAGGTTTTTATGTTTCCGTCGAGTTGTCCAGAGCAGAGCAGAGCAGTAGCATCTGGACAAGAAGCTCCAACAACCGTCTGGAACTGGAAAGGCACTAGCGCGGGCATGTACTGTACGGCACCACGATAGTCATCCAATCAATGGCCCGAGGTGGCTGGATCGCTGAGTGGTACTGTACATAGACGGCAAAGGGGAGTCGACGAGCCAATCCCACGTGAGAATGCTAAATCGAGGGGGATCGCCATTCGCAGAGGGGAATAGCGATGGCTGAAATTAGAAGCACGGAATGCGTCAACTCCATGTGCTGCACATATGTGTCCCCGCCCCCTGAAAGTTGCGAGGCATGTGGTCGAGTTGACGTATTCTCTCGAGACTTGGGGAGGTACGACTAAGACCGGCACATACCTACTTAGCCAAGGATGAAAGAAGGCAATGCCCTGCCTGGGTTATAATGACATTCACTCTACCTTCTCAAGCGCCTGCGCAGCATTTGAGGTCAACAGAAAGGTACCGGTTGAAAAGCCCGGGCTGGAGTGCCTAGAAAGTTTTAGGGGTTGCTGTTAGGTGGTTTCCATACTAACAGCAGAGTTTGGGTGATATCAGCGCCCAGAGATGCGACAGTATGAGCTAGGCCATTCGGAAATAAACTTCCACAGCTTCCAGGTACATGCAGAATCTGACAAGTTGTCCTTTGATCTTTTTCCTCTTTGAAACGACAAGGTATTTGAGAGGCTGTTCTGGGCTGTAGTCACTGGCCCCGGAGGACAAGAAGCAATGGAACCTAGCAGCTGGGTAGATATGGCTATGGATATATTCCCTAAATTTACCCTAATCTTTGGTCTGGGATTATTTCAATTGTTTTATCATTGTCTATAGACCTTGGTGTAGACTGTGGCCTTGATTCTGCCTAAACATTGATAGCCTAAGATTTACTACATAGCAAAAATAGATGTTTTTCTTCACCATGGCCAAAACCGTTTGTGCAGCTGGCTGCCGCTGCCGCTGCCGTTGCCCGCTGCTGGCGGTGGTGTTGCTTGGCCCGTCACCACCTGGGCCCGTTGATTTTCCCTTCCGAACAGTGGCACTTGCGCGCTGAGGCTCAGTCTCTCCAGTGCCAATTTCCCCCCTTCACTCCGTCCCGTCACCTCTTGTCCAACAAGTCCCTGAAATTCTTCCGCTATTGTCGCTCCGGGGCGATCTTTCTTGTCTTGCTCTTGTTTTTTTTTTCTTATTGTTTCCCCTCGGTCCCAATCACAAGCCAGGAAAGAAGCCCGTCGCTCACATTCTCTCATGCGCTTCAGTGCAAACGGGCTGGGGAAAATAAACGGAAGCCTCAATCAAACGGCCATTGTCATTGTCATTGTCATTGTCGTCTCACTTTTTGATTGACAACCTCTGTTTTCTTGCAAATTGAGTCGGCTTTACCATTTCCCAATCTTACTCTCTTCTTTTAAATCTTTTCCCTTTTTGCATCGAGGCTTAATATCAAGTTCTCTTCCGTGATTCCCCAGCAACTTTTTTTTCTTTTACCCTTTACAACTCTACCCCAGCCGGAATTCCGTCCACACACCCCCCCTCCGCCCGGTAAGCTCCTCGGCATCATCACACGATTCCAGTTACACACCCTCCGCTGGACAAATTCGTCGGCCCTGGCTCGGATTCTGGCTCTCGCGCGACATCATGGATGCTAGCACGGGCAGGGCGGGCGTCATCCGCTCTCGTGATGATGCTGGCAATATGGACAAGTTGGTAAGTAATCATTTGGCCCTTGAATATTCAACTCTCTGCGATGCCCTTGACGAGGATACCCGCGAGAAACCGCCGTCTTGTCCGTGGCGATGGACCACCACTGCGACTCCTATCGAAGCGCCGCCGCATTGGGCATCCCCTCAGCCATCTGATCAAGATAATCATATGAGCGCGCGGCTAATACTCAGCGTTACTAGGCGCATGCTGTACTGGACGATGTGCTTTACAACATTCTTTGCGACCTGTTGATGAAGACGCACCGCGAGGAAAAGACGGCGAGAGCCACTACTGCTGCCATTCGAGTTGAGAAGCTGGCATCCGATGCGTCCGATAGCTCGACCCCCGACTCGAAACCCGACGTACGGATCGAGACAGATGCTGCCATTTACGAGGATGGCAAGGTGCTGCTCAAGGGCAACCCCCTCAAGACGACCGCCGAAATCCTATGCCCCCGATGTCATCTCCCTCGACTTCTCTATCCGACCGACGGCAAAGGGGCACAGAAGCCCGACCCGAGCATCATCTATTGCAAGAAGCACCCTTATATCGACAAACCTGGATGCGATATCTACGGTCAGAGCTGGGTTGGCCCAGGTCCCGGCCGTGGCAAGAAGAAGAAGGACATGGAAAAGAAGGACAACACAGATTCTCCGACACCCGAACAACGACCACCCAACGTCTTGTCATTTCCCTCAGCTACCTGCAGCAAGTGCAAGCGCTGCATTCTTGTCACCCGACTCAACAACCATATGGGCTCGTGCATTGGCAACAGTGGTCGGAATGCCAGTCGAGCTGCGGCGCAGAAGCTGAGCAACGGCGGATCCCAAAACGATCCGACACCTCCCTCATCACAAAAAGCAACACCCGCGCCGGGCTCTCGCGCTTCCAGCCCCAAGAAGCGCGACGCTAGCGAGGAGGAGGAAGAGTCGGAGAACAGCCACAAGAAGAAGAAGCTCAAGCCCACGTCAGTCACCAAGAAGGTGATTCTCAAGACAAAGCCCAACCTCAAGAAAGAAAAGACGAAGGGCCTGTCATCGCTGAGTCAAGAGCAGAAGGCTGATTACACAAACGGCGACTCAGTGGAGGTGGCACCCAAGAAGGTTGTGTCTAAGGGTATCAGTCCTGTCAAGAAGCTCAAGATGAACAAACCACCCCTGGGTTCGCCTAAACCTAAGGTCAATCATATTCGAGAGGCGACGGGAGAATCAGAGTCTTCAGATACCCTCTCGTCGCCTCCTCAGTAGGACACTGACGACTGATGTTTGGCTTGAACCTAGCATGTTTGGTGACGAATAGCAGGTCAGCTTCGTCGCCACGCCTTGGGGGGTTTCTTTTCGGCGCTGGTCTAGCAATTCCCGGTCAACATGTTATGGTTGGATACGGATAGAGGCAGGCAGCACGTCGCGCGATCAGGGGGTGCAAACGGGAGGCTTTCTGCTTGCTTTTGCTTCTCGAGGTCATCATTTCTTACTGTATTATTCTCACAAACGCACTGCATTGGAACGGCGGTTTGGTTGGCTAGGCTCACCGGGACCAGATACTCACAGCATCCACGGAAAAGGGACCGGGGCGTTTTTGGAGTCTTACGTACAAGAATGGATAAATTTTCACGAAACTGGATGTGAATCTAGCATCCATGTGATGTAATGTTATGTGATGTGATGTATGTCGGTGCAAAATTGATCAAGATGATAACCTGCCTCTCTTACTCCTCAACGCCCGGCATATATGTAATCCAAAAAGTTCTATCCCGCTCCTATGCCATGTCGTTTACTTTGTCGGCCTAGATCTGCTCCTCGTCCTCTGAAACGCGAGCCTTGACAATCTTGACATCCTCAACGGGCCGATCCTCGGGCCCCGTCTTGACCATGCCCATCCTCCGGACGGTGCCCATACCGGACTTGACCCTCCCAAAGATGGTGTGCTTGCCATCGAGCCAGGGCGTCGGTGCGAGGGTGACAAAGAACTGCGAGCCGTTGGTGTTGGGACCGGCGTTGGCCATGCTTAGGATGCCGGCGCCCGTGTGCTTCAGGCCCGGGTCAATCTCGTCCTCGAACTTGTCGCCGTAGATGGAAGTACCTCCTCGACCGGTGCCGGTGGGGTCGCCGCCCTGGACCATGAAGTTGGGGATGATGCGGTGGAAGACGGTGCTGTCGTAGTAGCCTCGGCGGACGAGGGTTGTGAAGTTGTTGCAGGTTTTGGGCGCGTGGTTGGTGTAGAGCTCGAGGACGAGGGAGCCCTGCTATGGAGTCAGTAGGTAGCTCATGATTACACGGCGACGATGCTGGGCCGGAGTACATACCATTGTGGTCTCCAGCACAATGTTGGTTGTCATGATTGCTTGAGTATATCGATATCGGTATGCAATGCAAGCAGGAGGGACCGAGGGGCACAAGTTCGATGAACAAGGCTCGCACATTTTGCTCCAAGGCTCCGACAGCGACAGCGATAGCGCTGTTAGCTCGGCCGCAGCTGAGCGATTGGCCACTAGCAAAGTCGGGGGTTGCAGGGGGCTCCCACCCTGCAGCGGTGCCGCTAAATGAAATGATGCCCTAGGCCTCAGCCTCAGGTCCTGTTCCCTTTTTAGGCAATCCTTCAACAGACGTCATCGTAGCCTTGGACTTGCACCTCAAGGAACAGTTTCTTATGTATACAGAGTTTCGTTCAAAAGCCTTTTCCACACAAGGCTGCACCTCATTGACCGGATAACTACCTATCTGCAACGAGATGGGGTAGGCCCAAATACTGCGTCACACTTCAAATACACTCTCACTTGTGGCCTTGGAACACGTTGCGTTCCAGCAGCGAAGACATGGCCGAAAACACCACAGGCGAGATCCCCCTCGAGGGCTCCCTTGACGCTTTAAACACGACCCTGGACAGAGAATTCGGCTGGCTTTCTGCCTTTGAGTACATGCAGGACCTCGACTTTCTCCTTCTCGAGCTCAAACTTGTCTTCAGCGCCATCGGCATAATCTACCTCGGCGCCCATGCTGCGCTCCGCCGACCTCCCTCTGCGGCGCCCGCCAAGAAGAAACCGGGTGACAAGCATGAGGACGACGAGCGCTTCGCCCAGGGCCTGGAGCCGTCCGACGCTATCATGTTTCCGCTCATGGCCGCCTTTGTCCTCGTTGGCCTGTACTACCTGATCCAGTGGCTCCAAGATCCCAATATTCTCAACAAGATTCTACGTTGGTACATGTCTACTATGTCCATCGCGAGCTTGCTGTCTCTCTACGCTCATGGCATCGAGTTGCTGACGGGCATGGTGTTTCCGAGATACTGGCGCGGGCGGGATGGCTCGTTGAGGGCTGTGGACCAAAAGACGAGGTCGGTTCGAGTGTGCGATCATGCGGGCAACCCAACAACAGCGGCTTCAGCGACAGGTAACCCATTCCCGGGACCTCTGGCCTGGTTGGCCTGCTCCGAGAAAGCCCGCAAGGCAGGTTGGGAGCTCCGTGGCCTCTTGACTCGACACTGGGTCATCAAGCTCTTTATCCATGGCATGGGTAAGGAGGAGGGCAAGATCAAGTTTGCGCACATGGCAGCAATGCTTATGGCCTTGGCTACAGCGTTGATCTATTCATCCACCACCTCGCCTCTCCTGGCCAACACTCTTGGTTACGGCATGTGCTATGGCTCATTCCTTTTGCTCTCGCCGACAGACTTTCTAACCAGCACTCTGGTCCTGGTTGGTCTGTTCTTCTATGACATTTTCATGGTGTTCTACACGTGAGTTTACTCGGTCATTCGCGTGTTTGAGCTAACAGTTAGACTAGGCCCTACATGATCACCGTCGCAACCAAGCTGGACGTGCCCATCAAGCTTACATTTGAGGCTGCAGAGCGCAAAAGTATCCTGGGACTGGGCGATATCGTCATCCCGGGCATGGTTATGGCTCTGGCTTTGCGGTTCGATCTCTGGCTCCACTACGTGCGCAAGATCAAGTACGAGAGCACTGATCTGAAGCTTATCGAGAAAGACACTGTATCGGGAGCTCTTGTCACTAGGAGTGAGGTCAAACATAAGGAGGTAAAGGCCAAGTACGTCAGCGTCAAGGGAAACTGGGGTGAAAATCTCTGGACTCGCGGAGCTTTCTTCCTATCCGCGCCGCAGCAACTTCCCCCAGAGCTGGAGGCTGCGCGTTTCAGGAAAACATACTTCTACGCCTCTGTGGTAGGTTATTTTCTGGGCATGCTCGCTACTCTAGCGATGCTTTTGGTGTTCAAGCATGGCCAGCCTGCGCTGCTGTACCTTGTACCCGGCGTGCTGGGTTCGCTGTGGCTGACAGGTCTCGTCCGGGGCGAGCTCAAGCAGATGTGGAAGTATACAGAGGACGGCAGCCTGGACACTGTTGATGTAGTCGTGGACCTTGACGGCGACGGAAATGCTATCAAGACGATAGGCAAGCTCGAGGATGGTGTCGTTGACACAACTAAGAAGGACGAGAAGAAGGACGGTGAAGACGAGCTCAAGGATGAAGAAAAGACGGCCGGGGATGGGGAAAAAAGCGACGGAAAGGAGGGTCATAAGGTGTTCTTGCTTTCGATCGAAGCGGAGCCAGAGGTAGAGGCAGCATAGATAGACTTGGACAAGGGATAGGGCGGTAGAAAAGGGTATGCATTTCGGGGAGTTATAGAAGGGACGGCTTCTTTGGGAACGGCGCCCGGAGACGGCTGGCGGTATGACTGGCATTAATCTAGCATCATGAATTGTTGTCCGGGTCACAGGAGCCTTGGGTTGGGATGATTAAGTTTATAGTATTAAAAAGCCTTGCTGTTTGACACGATATCTTCATTTCGTCAACATTACATATCTCGTCTCCCCATATCCGATTCGCATTATTATCATCGAGTCCGTATTAGTAGGCGTCAACCAATACCGCCCGTAATCCCCTGCACCACGTAAAGGTTCAGACTCTCGCAGGGGTTCAAGCCATCCACCCTCAGGTCCGGCCCGGTCCGTGTGTATGTACACGAAAAGAGTCCTTCGTACAGGGCTTCATCTGGTGCTTGAAGGTGCCCAACAGTCGGCGTTAAGATGGGCGAGTGGAGAAATCGAGACGACCGCACAGTTCAAGGCATCTCAACAATCAAGCGTCCGAATCATGCCATGCTCAAGGGGAAGATTCGGAGCATGGCAACGGTTTTTGCTGATTCATGAGTCGACACGGCGCTTGAGCGGAAAACAGTTCCTTTGGTCGGCGGCACACCTCGCTTCACTGGGCTCACGAGCAACTTCCAGCGGATTCGCATCGCCAGCGGAGTCGACAAAGAGGAGCCAGACTTCGACGCTGACGGATCATCGACGCTTCAGGCTCAGCGATAAATACATCCAGCGGTAAAATCCACCTCTTGAACCTCTCAAATACCCCCGTCTCCGAGAGACAAGTGTCACTGGAGGAACGGAGGAGAGGCTCAAGGGCGGAAATGAGTCCTCAACTGCTGACAAGGCTGGCGCCCCGCCTTTACAGCAGGAAGACGGTGAAAAAGAAAATATGCTTCTACGCCTTTGGAGGAATCTTGACAACAAGACTCGACTCCTAAGCGGAGCAAATTCTGATATTTCCTCCTCTGGTCATCGCAGCGAGGGGAGTCGCGAGGCTGACGATGAGGTTGGTTGTGTTGGTTTGTCAAGGAGAGAAAAAGACGCAGGAATCTGTAAAAAGAGACTCAACTGCGCACAAGGTGGTTCCCTGGAGTTGAAGAGGAGAGAACTACCGAGTAAAAAGCAAACGACAATCGAGTGCTGTTATTCCACAGCTCTTATACTCGTCCGATTTGCGAGTCTTGAGGTTGCAAGTTGCCTTGTCCGTCTCCGGCCCGTGTTTCGGCCGGGTTTCGCATCGGGCTCCGAAGTCTCAGCTTGGTCGGTCTTTCGGCGTCTCATCTCACACGCTCCCATCTCACACACGACTTCAAACGCCGTCGCCAAGCGAGTCATCATCTGTGACAGGATCTGATAGCGTCATACCATTGGCGCAGTTCCTGCCATATTGTATCCGTAGCCATGAGTGAATCACCGACCGTCATCCAATGGGCAATCGATACCCGCCCCCTCTGGCCCTTGGCTCTCAACACCAAGGATCTCACCACGGTTGTAAGCTTGCTCCTTGATACCTTGATTCCTCACCGTCTTCCATGTCTCATTCTCGCCAACTGAAACTCACGCCTCGCAGGCCTCTCGAGCCCTCTCTCTTCTCAGCTCGGAACAGCAGGCATCCGTCCTCAGATACTACCACGTCCGCGACGCCAAACTCGCCCTCGCCTCGGCTCTTATCAAGCGATACGCCATCTCTCGCTTCTGTCGCGTCCCCTGGGCCGCAGCCGAGACGACGCGCGACGCCCGCACAAAACCCGTCTTCCGGCTGCCCAACGGCGATGAGCCCTTGCTCTTCAACGTCTCACACCAGGCCGGCCTGGCCGTGCTCTTCGCCGTGCACAACCCGCCAAAGGGACTGGCCGTGGGTGTCGACATTGTGTGTCCGTCTGAGCGGAGGGCGCGTGACCTGGATGCTCTGACCAAAGAGGGATGGCCGAGCTTTGTCGACATGCACGCCGAAGTCTTTGGCACTGGTGAAGTCACGGCGCTGAAGGGGATGAACCCCGGTGCTGTTGTTTCCGACCGAGACCGCGCTTTGAGGTACTTTTACGCCCTGTGGTGCCTGCGCGAGGCCTATGTCAAGATGACAGGCGAAGCCCTCCTCGCGAGCTGGCTTGGAGACCTCGAGATGCGTGGGTTTGCGCCACCCGAGGATATGCATCGAGCACAGGAGGTGTGGTTCAGAGGGGACAAGGTCCAAGACGTGGACATACAACTTGTCCCGCTGTTGGACGAGTTCATGGTTTCCACCGCCGTCAGGAACGGAGACAACGGTGAGGGCATCCAAGTTGGCGAATTTCAAGCTTTGGACATGGACCAAATTCTGGCCTTTGGGGAGCAACAAAAAGCATCATGAGAATGCAGACCGAGACATGTCGCTACGAATAATGACCACCATGCAGCAATACTCCTCAAGCCTTGGTTAAGATAATTCTTTTATTTCCATTTCTCATGTCTCATAGCATAGATACCTTTAGCTTGCCTCTGGGCGTCTGGTCATCGCTATGCACTTTAGAAGTTCTTGCCAAAGAACTCCAGGACTGTCTTGTAGCCCCTCTCATACTCTTCCTTGACCCGGGAATCGCTGAGATCAGCACGAGCAGCCATCCAGCCGTGGATCTGGTCCTTGAAGGTCTCGACGTGCTTGGGGCCGGTCAGGGCATTCTCAAATTTCTTGACCTCGTCATCGGGCTCTTCCCCGGAAGCCAGCAGAATGGTCGGGATCTTGATGCCCTCGGCGTCTGAGGCGTCGACCATAGCGGGGTGGATCGAGGCGGCGACGGAGAAGGGGTTGGTGTCGGCCTTTGTGGTGATAGCAACCACCTTGCCACCCCAGCAGTACTGTATAACCAAGGTGAGCTGGATAACCTCTTTTAGGACAGAGGAACTTACACCAAGAAGACCAAGCTTGGAGACGGAAGAATCCTGCTCCTTGACGGCCTTGACGTAGTCGGGGACTAAGCCGGCGATCTTGGGAGGAGGGTAGGTGCCAAAGAAGTCACCCAGCTTCTTCTGCTTATCCTCGTTGTCCGGGGGGTACCTGCCAGTGAAGAGCATGGCAATTAGCACCGACAGAGTTTGACATTGGGGCCTTCTTACCACTCAATGGGGCAGGGGTTTCCCTTGAACCAGTCGGGGATAAAGACCTTGTACTTGTTGTGAGCGTCGCTAAAGGCAAGGATATCGGCGCCCTGCAGAGTCTGATCAAAGTAACCAAAGATGTCGTAGATGACAACAATGGCCTTGGTTGCATCAATGGGGCCAGTCACGTCTAAACCATCCACGTTAGTCTTCTCGTCGTCGCCTCATCATGGCAGTGGGAGCTGTACAGGTTTTGTAGCCGCCAATCTCCTTGTAGGTGCCCTTGGCCTCGTATCCGCTGGAAACAACCGGAGGGATGTTGCAGCAGGCCTCATTATGGCCATGGGAAGCGGGCATAGTCGACATGATGGGCAAGCTTTGTCTGTGGCGTTGTGATCCGAAGCTCGAGTTGCTGATGGCGGGGTAGCTGTGTGATCGGAGCTTCTATTGTTAGCTCTACCAAACCACTCGACAGCGTTATTCCTAATGGGAAAGATGCAGAGAGCAAGGGACTATGGGGGAGGAAATGAAGACTTACATTGCGACTGATAACGGGGGAATGGGGAAGGGGAGAGGATGATGCAGGTATCGCAGCAGAAAGATGGATGGATTGGAAACGTGGGAGAGCTCCTTCCTGGACCGGGGCTGCGACTGCGACTGCGACTGCGAATGTGATTGTGGGGAGGAGGGATGGAAGAGGGAGGGGCAGAAATGGAAGCAACGACGTAACCCCCCATCATCGCGCTTAGTGATGTCACCATCTCTCGATCACTTCTCCATTGAAAATGACCTTGCACGATAGCCGAGGAACTCGTTCTCTTCGGAATATCTGCCTCCTCAATCATCAGACTGCAAATAGTAGGAAATTGATAGCCGTGCTGCTGCCATATGCCCCTGTCCCCAATTGCCGGTTTCCGGCCCTGACCGGCCCGGTGGGGGTTCGTTCAGCTTCAATGAGGTATCACCGCCGAATCCTTCGCGCTTCAAGGCGTATATAATTCAAACCAGTCGTTCCAGAACAAAGATGAACTCCGCTATTGCTGGAAAATATGTATGAATTGCATTGAGCCTATCCTGAGGCTTCGTGACAAGATTCCACCTGTCCTATAAGTGGCCAATCGCCAAGATATACTAATATCAACCAAACGCTCCTGATGTTTCCCAGAGGCCCAATGGTACGGGTTCTCAATCTTGCTCGCCAAAACTCCGCCATATGCTGAATTTTTAAAGGGAGCTCCTCCAAGGCTCCTCCTTTGGTTGCTGTCAGCCGCTCCCATTGTAACCAGGTAAAACAAATCGACAGCAGAAACAACGAAACACCCCAGCCATCTATCCTTCATATCCTTGATTCCATATCATCGGCCTTATCAGAGAAGGCATTTCCCCATCGTCTTCGCTCGGGCTGTATCTGTTTCCCAGCCCCGTGTCTATCCGATTAATCACCTCACGGGAGAGTTTGGACTAAGTCCTCCCATACGCCGCACCACTACCTGCATCTTCTCGATGAGCTCTGGGATCCTGTAAGGCTTCACCAGAACATCGTCACATCCAGCCTGCTTTGCTTCCATGACCTGCTCGGGTCGTGCGTTGGCCGTCACCGCAATGATCGGGATACGTCCCCCAGACGCGCAGAAAATCTCTCCGCTCGCCTCCAACTCTCGGATCTTCCGCGTGCAGGTCAGCCCGTCCTGTATTGGCATCTCTATGTCCATCAGGACAAGGTTGATGGCGATCGGTAACGGGTTGTTGCTACTCCTCCCTGAGCTGCTGCTGCCGATGCTGAGACTGAGTCTCGGTACCACCCCCTGACGTCTTCTCAATTTCTCCAGCGCCTCAATTCCATGGTTTGCAACATCAACTGCGTACCCGCGATCTGTCAGACCGCGCCGTGTGATTTGTTGATTAATGAGATTGTCTTCCACCACAAGAATTCCATCGAGCCGAACATTTCCGCCTGGATTCTGATGCTTTTGTAGTCGAATATCACGGTAGGGCCGTTTTCCTTCCGACGTATCTGAGCCATCGGTGCTCGCTATTAACCTGGCTGCTGCTGCCGCTGCCAAGGCTTCGTTTCTCGATGCTTCATTGGGAACGTACGACTCTATGTAGAACGCAAACGTTGACCCGACTCCCGGCTGACTTGAAACGCCGATCGCTCCATTCTGCAGTTCTGTCAAACGACGGGAAATGAACAGGCCTAGGCCAGAGCCGCCGTACTTGGTGTGTGTTTTGGCGCTCGCCTGAACAAATTTGTTAAACAGGTTGCCCATCTCCTCGACCGTCAGGCCCTGGCCCGTGTCCTTCACCTCGAACAGGAGATATACCGGATGAGTACGACCTCTCAGAGCCGGCTGGTCATATTCCTCGGAGACATCGCAGAAGCGGGGGATAAATTGAACCGCCGTCATATCTTCGCCTGGAGGTGTCAAAGAGCCCTTGACACCAATGGTGACGTTTCGAGTCTTCCCGGTCTTGGTGAACTTCAAGGCATTTGTCAAAAGGTTAATGAGGACTTGCTTTACGCGCGATGGGTCGAGGTCGAGGTAGTCGTATCCCAGGTCTCGGTACGACTTGTCCACGTATGAAGTTAGTTCGATATCTACACGGCGAGCTTCGACCTCAAACATCTTTAGGGCATCGCTGACGATCTGGACCGGATCCACTGTGCAAGGCGTCACGGCCAATAGTTTCGAATCCAACTTGGACATAGTGAGGATGTCGTCGACAATACGCTTCTGGTGTTGGGCGCACGTCACGATGGTCTCGGCGTTTTCGATGCTGTCCTCGAGCAGTCGTTTTTCTTCATCCGACCGTTCAAAGCTCGGGCGCCTCGCTTCGCCATTAGTATCAGTTCGGGTTGGAGTAAGTGGGACAGGGTTGTCGCTGATGTCCTGCACCCTGGCTAAGGAAGCGATGATGGCGTCTGTACAATGCAGAATCGCGCTCAGTGGGTTTCGCATCTCGTGGGAAGTCATATCGATAAAGTTCTCCTGCTGGCGTTTCGACTCAATCGCCTCCTCCTTGCGTAGCTTTTCTTGGTCCAACTGCCACTTCTGTATCGAGACGTCGCTGAGGCATCCTGTGAATGATTGGATGACCCCGTCGGAGCTCTTGACCGGCATGAAGGTTGCGAGAACCCACCGAGAAGCTATAGATGTGTTGCCGCTGCTGTCTTCGGTGATCCAGGGGGTCCGGAGACGAAACTCGGCCGTCTCGGTGCGACCAGACTTTACCAGCTTCTCGAGCGTCCCCTCGAGAATGGGCAAGTCCTCTTCCACCACGCATGATGGCCATGGCCTCACATCTTCCTTGGCGAGGTCCACTTTCTCCAGACCTGTCAGCTCCCAAAATAGATTGTTAGCGCTGAGGAGTCGGCCGTCCATGCTCACGTCGTACATTCCAACGGTTGCAAATTCGGCAAGACGCTTCAGGTTCTCTGCTTCCTGCGCTCGTCGTATGGCCTCTTCTGCCGTGTCCTTCTGCACCGTTACGTCTGTCAGGCAAGTCAAGATTCGAATAACGCTGCCATCTGGAGCTCTTTCGGCCTTGGTGGAAGCTAGGATGTGCCGTGCAACACGTTCATCAACTATAGACAGGCGTCCCGGCGGAGATCTAAAGCTCTGCGGGCCAATTCCGCCTTCGCTTCGCGCAATGCGGTATTCGAATGTCACTGTGTCGAGCTCTTGGACATCTTTGTATGCCTGGACAACTTTGGGCTTATCTTCTTCAAGTACCGACTCGAGCAGTGCGCCCTGGGCAATTGGGCCTTTCGGATAGCCGGTAATGCGATGCCAGGCCTCGTTGGCAAAGGCGATGTTGCCCTCGGTGTCAACAAAGCACATTCCAACAGGGATGAAGTCTGCCACTGCAGTTAACGTTTGCATCGACCTCTCTGCCTGCTCAGTCTGATACTCGAGTCGTTGCTTGAGCATAGCGTTGTCGTAGGCGGCTTGCTCGGTAACGTTACGCCGTCGACGCGCCTCCTCCTCCAGCAAGACTGTTGAAGCGAGCGAACTAGTAAGTTTCTGACTTAACAGTGATATGAATTGACGGTAGTCGTTGTCGTATGGTCGTCGCGGATTCAAACCTAGGAACAAAATTCCCATCACCGTCTCCTCCTTGGTCGGACGAATCGGTAACATGATGGCGGCTTGGCAAGGGTCGCCAAATCCACGCCATGCCAGCCCGTCGAGCAACTGTTTGGGCAGGGTGCCATCCTTGGTCTGAAGAAGTAACGGGTGACGCGCTTCCAGTGACCGTCGCAATGTGGGCGCCAGGCCTTGGTCTGAATTTCGAAGGTCAAGGATCAAGGGAGCGATGGCGTGGTCCTCTGGCACGCCAAGAGAACCCTCGAGGCGGCAAGTCTTGGAGCATCGATACTTTGATGATGATGAAATTCCGTGATTGTCTTCCTCCACTGAGTAAATGAAGGCCAGTGGAACATCATAATTCGGACTCCATCGTTCGAGCTCCTCAATTGTCCTCGACCAATACGACTTGACGTCCCTCGTGGTGACCAAGGCTTCGCCAAGGTCGATAAGCATCTTCATCCTCCGCTCCCACAGTCGTCTTGAGGTAACCTCTAACAAAGAATGCTGGACACCGAGGCATCGTTTATCGGAGAGTATGGGCACCATAGAAAATTTGGCATATGTTTCCTCGAACGAGCCGTCTGCTTGCTCAACAAAAAACCTAGAATCGTCCTCAACCTTGGAATAATTCTTGAACGGAGATGCCATCATGCTGTCAAGACGGTCTTTCAGATGAGGCCAGGAGTCAGTAGCAGGACGCCCCAGGCGACCGGGATGTCGAGCGCCGCAATATCTAGAAAAGGCCTCGTTATAAATAGTGATGTAATCGGGGCCCCAGTAAAGCGCTATTGGGCGCGAGTCGGAAACAACCTGGTTGAAGGTCTGCTGCAGTTGTGCTGGCCAGTCCGCCATCGGGCCAAGTGACGTCGACTCCCAATCCACACTTTGAACTACATCAAGGAAAGGCTCTTCCTCGGAGTCGGAAACGGGTACCATGAGCCCAGGATTGGAGTCCGCACGATATAATAGGGGGGTTTTGCTCTCCGACTTTTTTCGGGATGGTAGGCTAGCGTTGTCTAGCACCGAGTTCTGAGGATATTTCGTGGGAATATCGCCGTTGGTTCCCTCGATTCGGACTTTGCGAGGTGGTTCCGACGAGGGCGGCGTCTCATTGCCGCTCATGACCACCCATTGGCCCAAGACAATGCTGCGCGTCCAGTAAACGCCCAGATATGGGAGGGAATGTTGGGTGTTCGTCGCCGTAGGTGCTACGGCATCAGTATTGGAGGCCGACGTGGGCAGCGGGCTTGTGACCCAATTCCAAAAAGGTGAGTGGGCGACATCTTGGGGAATGGAGAGGATGGACTGGTCTAGAGAGTGGGTGGCCTTTAAGGAAGGATTTCGGTAAACGATGTCGGTGGCGGAGGAAGCGCGAGTAGAGGGCGCATCGGAGGATTGTTCGGGGAGAGAGACGACAAAGGTTGGCCGGGGGTCGGAACAAACGAGGTCGATAAGACCAAGGCATTGAAGGGCTGGAGGCGGCATTGGAGAGGATGGCTGCGCCGACGACCAGCTGAAGGAGAGGGCGAGGTGAGAAGTGCTGAAGCCGGGCTTGAGGCGGTAGGAGGAGCCCGGCAATCGTTGATGAACGCAGGAGCAAGCGCCCTAGGATCGAGAGCGAGGCGGGAGTTGTGCCGTGATTTGTGCCGTCATTCTAGGTAGTCGCGAACCAGAGGGGGCCTGTTGCAGGTCGGGCGTCGGTTGGGTCAAGAGGTGAAGATGGGATTCGTCAGAGTCGCACGCGATCAGAAGCGACGGAGAAGGGAAGAAGAAAGAAAATTCAAATTATTCGCTGAAAGAGGAAGGAGAATGCATCATCTTCGTCGGTCGCTGATCAACGGCGGATAGTGAGTGCTCTGCTGGTAGAACCGGACGACGGTGTAAGCGGTGGGTTTTCGATTCTTGTTGGTGGTTTGTGTCTTGGGAACTTGGAAGCGGCAGCAGTTGGGCATGGCAGGCACGTAATGTGCGTAAGTGGAAACCTCGATGGCTCTGTCTTGGACCCCCGACGGGAGCCCCTCGTCGGCATCCCCAGTGGCAGCCGGGTCCCTCCCCAAGCCCAAACGGGGCAGCGCTGAATGGCACAAGACTTAGCGGCTTCTCACCAAAAAGGCACGGGCGTTTTAGTGGTTTGCCGCTGTGGCCAAGTGAAGTGAAGTGAGGTGGGCACGGGCTGCTCCTTGGCTGGAGACGCTGGCTGGCCTTGGCTACATTTTGGCTTGCTTTTTTTGGTTCTTCAGTTAGCTTCTCTTTGGCTCTGTTTCGGGGCGGGAAAATGCACGCAACCCACAAGGATGCAAGGCCGCTCACTGTGGAAGAGCCTTGCGCGGCGGCTCTCTCCGTCGAGCACGTCCTAGGATCTCTCGATCTCATCCTTGCGTACCTATCTATCTATGTCCCTTGTTTTCCTCTCTCTCCAGTTGTCACCATCTATATACACCTCCACTTTGAACTCTTACTGCTACATGCTTGAAACCCTCGACAAAGACGGGTTCTGGGGACCTATCATGACATGAACTACGTCTTCCTGCTACTGAACACTTGGGCTCACCTCCAGGAGCTTCCAGGTGTTGGCGGCGCTAAGATCCGCCGTGGCATCCTAGACTGATTTAGACCTGAGATTGGGGTTGGGGGATCAGCGGACACTTGGTCCGGTGAGGTTTTATTGTAGGAAGGTCCTCAGCCAAAATAGGACGAGGGGAAAAGATTCTATCCCTGGATTGGATCCATCCTCCGGCGCCGTTGTCGTAACGTTCAGGAGATGGTGCCGCACACCCTCTGCCCCTGGTGTTGACAATGGCAGTGAACCCAAAGCCAAAAGGTGTCATTGTCAACGGCAACATGACTCGGCGGTGACGTTTCAATGGCAGCATCGATGGCGGGTTTCTAGCCGGCGGCCATATATATATTCAAGGCTCATCAATGTAGAGGCTTCTTTCTATACGAGTTCCCGGCACGCCGTACGAGACAGCACCGAACCAAGGGGGCGGGGGCCATGGAACATGTCGCAGGTGGAGGAGGGAGACATCGAAACGATGGTGGTCACAAATGACTCTCAGTCCCTCACAGGCCTCTTTTCTTATGTACGTGCTATCACAGTTGCATCCCTGCTGGCCAGCGGCACTATCCGAGAAGGTTTGGTTCGTAGATACCCGACGAGGTCATTATGTACGTATCAGGTGCTAGGAGATCCATTTTGGTGTGCGATCTGCAGACATCTATTTGGAGGGACGAGCATGCTGAAGACCGACGCCTGGATGGTGACAGGCCCCCAATCCCATGGTCCATGGATGACGGATGGCATTGACCAGGCGTCTGTTCGTTACCTGACTTGAAGCCACAGATTGAGAGATGACGGCAGCAAAGGCAAGTCCAGTTTTTCCCGCAACGCTTGATTCGTTGGGACGATAATTGGGAGAGCCACCAGGCGTCCCCTTTTACGATTCAGACTAGTCTAGTGCAAGACATGCAGCTGACACTAATCAGCCTGACAAGCAATCTATCATAATGCCTCTGCGAAAACTGCGAGGCGCTGCAGCACAAGGCTTGTCACAGCAGCGCAGAGTAGCACAGAACAGAACACAATGCAGCCCTGCCTATCTAAGCGCAGCTTGCCCATCTTGACTCTTCCCGCTGCCAGCCATGTACTATGTCTTCATAAGAGCGAACTGCCAACCCGAGACTTGGAAGACGGGAGCATGTAGACTGGGCGGCAGTGAGATAGGCACGCGGATGAAGGAAGACCGTGCCGGTCGTAACTAGACAGTATCTAAACCCCTCAACCTAAGCAATCACCTACACAACTACGGATACGTATCAGGCCAATAATTTAAGACACAATCCTAAGATGATGAGAGGCCTTATCCAGGTTATATAATGAGCTTTACTTATTTCTTCGTTAAATCTCGCCCGACTTCCTTGATGAGAATCCCAGTCTGAGTCTCGTGAACACGAACGGCTCTGGAATTCAGCACAAAGCTGGTACAGATTGACAGTCAGAGTTGATGCCATCTGCAAGCGATTTCGCAGCCGCAGCACAGGCCTGAAATGCCACGGCTTTCTCAGCCAGCCCAGCCACGGCGAATGGCACCATGCCCACAGCACTAGCCTGCAGAGCCGTCTCTCCCCGTTCTTGAGCCCTACCGGTTCAAGTAAGACCCGGAGGCTTGTGCATCTCCCAAACCCTCGGTATTGTACTAGATCTGACCCCCGTTCCTGGCCAGTCGCTGCATAGTGAGAAGGGGATGGGCGGAACGGAGACCAACGCCTCCATCAATCTGCTAGGTAATAGCATAGGTAGCGAAGGAATGACCGGCCACCTAATGATCCACTACGATGTGCTCGGAGGATGCGGTTGGTGAATTTCTTATCCTGCTCCTTTAGTTGGGTATTTCCCAGCATTGGGCCAGCAGGGGAGCAAGCAACGCCAACAGAGTCGCTCACAATCAAACATCGACGATCGATATCATTTCCTAGGCCTGTCAGTAATCTTTAAATTCCAAGCCGGGAGCCAGCTCAGATCTTACCCGCCCGTCGCCGCTTGTTAGTGCAAGGGCTGGCGCCCCCGGGGCCTATTCCTTCGCGAAGCGTCGCATTAAGCCTCAAGCCCGAGCTGGCGCAATCGGGACAAGAGTTGCCTCTTTGGTTGTCGGTGCAAGGAGGAAGCGAGCGCTTGGGCTTGCCATTCAGACTTCAGAGCTGCTTACAAAAAGGCCTTGCCGTGATGAGTGGAGGGGTTCAAGATTCAAGATTTGGCGTGCCTCTCCCTGGGACACCTTCCATGGTACACCTGGCTAGGTAGGTAAGTATGGTTCGGGTCGCAACGACTCCTTGCGTTGAATCCCCGAGAAAGGAAAGCCAAACTTGATACCTACCTAGATGGTTGGTTTCCGAGTGGCGGCTCGCCAGAGCCAGAGCAAGAGCCAGTTCCGGCAACCTGGTTCGCGGGTTCCTTCGGTCTCGTCACCGCATGCAAGATTGCTGCTCTTCGTTCCATCTTCAATGCATCCATTTCTTGTTCGCGCACCAACAGTGTCAAGTTCAGCAGCCAGCCACCCGCATACATTTTCCCATAAGCCGCCGCTCGTTGATCATCATCTTCAACTGACTACTTTTTACCAGAATATAACGTTACTAGTTAGCCTCGCAGCTTGAGCCTCTAAGGACCCCCATTCAATCGTTGTCTCAACTGCGCTCCCCAATATCTCTCCGTCACCATGGCCTGTCGCCGCTCTTGCTTCTCAATTACCCCCTCCTGTAGTGGGCACGTCGACCACCAGGCTCTCGCGATGCCAGGTCTGGCATTCTATTTCTGTCCTGTGCATCGCCAATACCACGCCATCCTCTTCTCCGAACCATCCATTCAGCCTCTCTGCGGCGAATGTGCAATTATCTTCTTCCACCGGCTGCCGACAGCGCAATGGGTTCCCCTCAGCGACTTAAGCGCAGCCATGTCCGACGCGGAGCTATACCGTCTGGACGCCGAAACGGATATGGACAATCTTCTCGCTGAGGTTCGAGCGGCTAGACCTGAAGTCGCTGAAAGGTCCGACCTGATGAACCCGGGCGCCTATTGGACCATGCCCGCCCACGATGAGATTCCCTACAACGACGTGACCTACCGGTCCATTTCTACCACTCTCGTTCCTCACCGTCGCTCTTACGACATGTTCTTATTGGAGTTCTGTACCTTCTCAGGGGCTCTAGCTTACCAGCCATGTGGGAAGGACATCGACTTACTTGGTGTATTCAATGCACTGGATCCTATTGAAAGGAACTGTGACCCCGTCTTCAAGGCCGCTCGTGATTGGTCTTGCATCACCCAAGCCATGAGAGATTTGCCAAGGGATGTGAGATAGGTTCTTGCTACCATTTATAATCTCGCTACCGAGATGTTGCACCCCAGTATTACGGAGGATACCCTCTGGGCCATGAGGGCCTGGCTACTGCACTGGTACGAGGTGGCTGAGGCCCTCTTCAGAAGTTATGGCATCTTTGCTACGACGCCAAACCCGGACTGGTTCAAGAGACCCTTGGCAAAGCCGATCAAAGAGAACCAACCAGGTGGCCATATAGGTGTAAGACAGAGGGTCAGAGTCAGTTCTCCTTGCTCAAGCTCTCTGAGCGACACTGGGACCGTCATCCATCGACATCCGCTGAGAAGCCTTGTCCTCGAATCAGAAGAAGATACCAGGGAAATGCAACCCACCCCAGCATCCCCGAATACCGTCAAATGGCTCGATAGCCAGTCTGAGATGATCGAAACCAACGGCGATGGCCCAATTCTCTTTGATCCTACGCCTAGAGGTCGAATATCCCGCAAGAGGAGACAGGTCGGTAGCCCAATGAGCCAGACACCATCACCATCTCCTCCAACTTCCAAACTCAACCCCTTGGCTACTGAATTCGTCCCCTCCTTTCTCCAGGGTCCAGAATCAGGACCGGATCGATGTCAAGACGACGTTGATATAGAAGATTTATTCGAGTCTTGCAGCAACTTTTCCCAAGGCTCTACTTCCTAATTTGACATAATGACCCGCGAGTTTTACCGCGCGAGATCACTCCACCGCGGAGGGTTTGTTCGAGTGCTGAGATCAAAGATTCAGGGCGATCGAGTACCATACACTTAGCACTTCTCAGCGTTAGCGAATTACATGCTTCATCTTTGGTCGAGTTTCAATTCTTTGTATCGAGAAGCCAGTGTTAAAAGCGATTGAATACATAGTTTCGTCCAAAAGATCATTCTACTCATCACCGTGGTCTGCATGATCTACCTTGTGTTCTCTGGGGGATAACTGCTATCTTGAACTAACGAGAAACAGGACATTGCTGTATTCCACTTTGACTCTAGGTGCCCTTCATCCCAGTCAACCTTTTCTTCTGTCCCGGTTTCCAGCGGTCTGTGGTATTTCATGTCTGCGATCTAAGATGGGGTGATGCATATTCCCTCATTGAGCTGAAACCAAGCTCATGTAAATTCCCCAGACAACACCAGCCGATGCACCCACCAGGTTGCGCCCCTCGACAGTCTTGACGGCCGTAAAGTTGACGAGGCTCACGGCGGGCCAGAGCTTCCAGCCAGCAACGACGAATGGTACAAATTCGATCTTCGCAGCGTCCCAAACGGCGCTCCAGTCAACGCGCCCAAAATCCAGGGCTCCGGGATGCAGCCAGAAGGAGACGGCCTTGGAAAAACCGGTGATGACGGGGACTGGGTGAACTGCTGAGCGGAAAGCGTGAGTGTAGGTGCTGAAGAGAAGGGTATTGATGGCAGCGCCAAGCGTCTGGTCGAGGAGAAACTTTATGGCAGTGTTGCGCACAGAGAGCTTGGGTTGAGGTTTAGGAGACTTGGGATCCGAAGGCTGAGGTTCCTGGGGATGAGCGGGGAAAGTCGATTCGAGAAAGTCTTGCCTGTGCGGTAAGAGTGAGATATAAGCGACTGTATGGGATGGAACACAGGCAAATATAGTATTCAAGTTGAAGAAGAGATGAGTGTCGTAGTGAGGGTGAATCAAGAGGAACTCACCACAGAAAGTTGGGCGGTGTACTGATGAGATTGAAGATTAAAAACTGGAACACGGGTACCCAGTCTATGGTGACGTCGGCCTAGCAGAATCCGCAGTTAGCTTCTTGCTTCGCTGGTCCCATGGCCCTCTCTCGTTTCTTCAAGTCCGAGGACTATGCGCATGTGTCCTCAACTTACCCCAGTCCTATGCGCTGTAATAAGCTGCGCCAAGACGTTCGCAAAGCCGCCGAGCAAGGCGTTTTGGTACATGGCGTTAAGCATGGGCGAATTAAGCGACATTGTTGCGGCTGTTCTTGTCTGCTGAAGTTGGTAGGAGGATGCAAAGAAAGAGAGTGATGGGTGAGGATGCAGGTGAAGTGATACCGGTACGGGCGTAGCGGATAAGGGACAGATACAGAGCGAGAGGTATGGAGTTGACGTTCAAGATCGGCGCTAGTCGGCAGAGGACGTGCCAAGAGTCTACTAGGATGCTGCCGCTATAGCTTTTTCAGGACGCTGAAGATGGCTTCTTTATACCTAGACACGAACATGCCCAGACACACACATAGAATGAATAACTGCAGGAACTCTGTGACGTGGTACATTCTGGCTAGCAGTCCCATCGAGCCTGCTTCCTTGCCTGACCTCCTATTGGGCCTCCCAGTGCAGCTAAATTCCTGCGGCCAGTTACCGAGGAATCATTGATCTAGCAGCGCATAATTCTAGAGGTTCATGCTTGGTTCTTCATTATGCAAAAACAACTTGTACTCATACATCCGCTCCTTTGTCATTACCATCCCCAGTTGTCTTTGCTCAACAAGTTTTTCCGTCCCGACTCCGTAGCGCAGTCTAAGCCATCGACGCCGTTGAGTTCCCCTCCCCATCATATAGATCCTTTACATAGCAGCTTATGCAGCCGAGCCGTCGTCATGGTCCTTGTCCTTGTCATTACGCCCTAGTAAGAATCCACATGAAGAAGAACTGCACAATGTACGAGTAGAAGAAGAGGAACTGCGTGCGCTGGTTGCGCTTCGCTCGCGAGTCCGTCTGCATAGGTCCTCCGGTGCCGCCCGATGTCTCAGGGAGGAGAACATACTTAAGTGATCGCATCTAGAAGGATTGTCAGTGCTCAGTTAAGAGTCAGAAGCCAGAGACGAGACTCACCAGGAAGAGCGAGTTGGCCAAGAAGGTGTAGAAAAACACCAGCCAGCCGATCCATCCACCAGTGCCCTTGCCGCCGTTGAGTATCTCAGCGATGACAATGGTGACAATAATTCCAACGAACTTGTAGCCTGAATACGCTATCAAGTCCAGGAGTTGTGACTGGCTCGAGATGCTCAGAAGATAACACCCCAGCTTGAGAGCGAAGATCTCGACAATAACAACGATCAGTCCAATTGTCGCCGTCTTTCCGAGGAGCTCGGGCTGGAATTGACCACCGAGACCGGCGATGAGAGTCGAGAGGAGGATATATGTGACCAGGGCCATCACTATTCCAATCAGCCTTGGCCTCAACGTGTACAAGATAGCCATACGCACCTGGGATATACATGTCGGGACTGTTGATATCATCTCGGGGCGGCAAATACCAACCCTCCTGCCCATTCTGCCCCACAGCCTGCTTGCGCGACCAAGGCTTGTGCCTCCAGGGGAATAGGACAAGGAAGAGTTTGTTTACGACGTACGAGTTGGAAACGTTGAAGTAGTGCTTGAGCGCAGAGACGTTAACGTATCGGCCGAACTATCCACTGGTTAGTACCCGCCACCATGGCCGAGATTTCTGCCAGACTCACGTTCTGCTCCATGTACTCTTGACCATGTCTGAAGGCTGTCTGACCGAACTGCGCCGCGACCTGCGCCGTGGGATCGTTCATGAAATTTCCATACGCGCCAAAGACATTGCCGCTGGAACCCCCTTGCTGTTGATACGGGTTTCCCCCATTGCCTGCGTAGCCATGCTGCTGCGATTGCGCAGAACCCGGAGGGGGCGGCGGCGATCTTAGTTGAGGAACGGTCGACACATGCTGAGGGACGGGGTGGTGAAGGGGAGGCGACTGCGCGTAGGCCGCTCGCTGCATGGCGAATTTGAAACCGGAGAGGGAGGTTCGGTCCGTGGTAGATCGAAAGGGGGGCTATTTATCAGAATTCCGAGCTTAGTGAAGAGTCCGGACAAAGGTTCGAGTTATTCAACGGGTGGGCGTTGATGACGATGAAGCTGCAAGCTGGTGTTTGTTCAGGAAATGTGGTCGGTTGCCTCTCATTGGGCGTGGGCCATCATGGCTGCTCCGCTGACAAGCTCCAGCCTCAGCGGGGATGCACGAGCCACACACGCAGCCCGTCGCACGGCATCCGTACCTTCCCCTGTCTCTTGCAGATTCCGTGAGGACACGTGATCCATTAATCCGCTTATCGATAGGGTTCTAGATCTTGGGGAACCCTCGTCCGCCTACGCGGCGTCTCCGGCCATTGCATGGTCACATTCAGTATTAGCCACATCTTTTCGCCTCCGTTGCTGTCGACCTTGACCGTTCCACCAACGTCCTCCTCTTTTGCTTTTTACCCCTCTCACTCTATCGCATCTTGCCTGAGTGCGCGCAAAAGAAGGAGAAGCGATGCTGGACTCGTTCGAGATTTTGACCACCTCGGGCGTGGTCGTCTGGTCGCGGACCTACACGCCCATCAACCCGTCCATTATCAACAACTTCATCGCCGATACTTTTATTGAGGAGAAGGGTGGCGCCGCCGCTCTAAGCGACTCAAGATCCGCCGCCAGCAATCCGGCCTACAAGAGCGACCAACACACTCTCAAATGGACCTTGGTCAAGGAATTGGGCGTCATTTTTGTCGTGAGTGCTGACTTGTCATGATGCCTTCTCCCCCCCGATCTTCGGCGCTGACATACCCACTCTGCACACAGGCTGTCTACCGGTCCCTCCTCCACCTGTCATGGGTTGACAAGCTCGTCGATAACATCAAGACCATCTTCGTCAAGCTCTACGGTGAGCAACTCACGAAGCCTCACACTACCCTCGTGGAATGCCACGCCTTCGACGAATATTTCGATCAGCAGCTACAGGAGCTTGATAAGACCAGCACCAAGGCCGCACCAGCTGTGGCTGTCGGCGCACTCCCCTTGGAGGATGAAACCATCTCCGGCAACCTCGGCGATGAACCACCTGTCGCGCCGGGCCTCACGTACAGAGGTCGCACCCTCAATGGCCCTCATGAGCCCACATCCCCCGACTCGACCCCCGCCTTGACTCCCAACGGATCGCGACCGGGTACACCCAGCAACCACCTTCTCGTAGCCAAAGCTGGGCCCGTTGCCAAGATGTCGCGGCGTGCGCGCAAGGCCAAGAACCAGACCTCGGCGCCCGCCTCTTCCGGGGACGAGGCGCCTAGAAAGAAGAAGACCCCCAAGAAAGGACGCAAGTGGGATGCCGACGGCTTCGCAGATGAGGAAGACGATGTGCAACTCGACTATTCAGCCAAAGCGCATGCCACTAGCGACTCCGAGGTCGAAGCGACAGGACGATCGACTGCTGTTGACGAGATCGATTCCAATACCTGGGGTTCAAGGTCAAAGGGCAAGTTTGTGCTCAAGGACCTAGGCGATGAAGTACACGAGATCCTGGCCTCTGAGGCCGAGAAAGCCGCGGACGCAAAGTCGCAGTCCAAGTCTGGTCTCTTTGGGACCGGCGTCAACGCCATCAGTGGCCTCTTTCGCAATGTCGTCGGCGGCAAGACCTTGACGAAAGAGGATCTTGACAAGGCCATGAAGGGGATGGAGGAGCATTTGTTGAAGAAGAACGTGGCACGGGAGGCTGCGATTCGATTGTGCGAAGGCGTCGAGAAAGAGCTGGTCGGCGTCAAGACCGGCAGCTTTGAAAGTGCGTCCCTTTCGTGCCCATCGTCATATTAGCAACCCAACTAACACATGAACAGGCATCAACACCAAGATTCAGACCGCGATGGAGGCATCACTAACCAAAATGCTCACACCGACCTCCTCCCTCGACCTCCTCCGCGACATTGACGCCATCACCTCTCCCCCCGTCACATCACTCCGAAAAGCGCGCCCCTACGTCATGTCCATCGTTGGAGTCAACGGCGTCGGCAAGTCCACCAACCTCTCCAAGATCTGCTTCTTCCTCCTCCAGAACAAGTACAAGGTCCTCATTGCTGCAGGCGACACCTTCCGATCTGGTGCTGTCGAACAACTTGCCGTCCATGTCCGCAATCTCAAGGAGTTGACCGCTCGTGAGGGCGGTCGCGTTGAACTCTATCAAAAAGGCTACGGCAAGGACGCTGCCACGGTCGCCAAGGATGCTGTCAGCCACGCTGCGCAGGAGGGCTTCGATGTCGTCCTTATCGACACGGCTGGTCGGAGACACAACGACCAGCGCCTCATGTCTTCGCTCGAGAAGTTTGCCAAGTTTGCCCAGCCCGACAAGATTCTCATGGTTGGCGAGGTACGCTCCCCCTCTCACTCACTAGAATCATAGATGAACTTCGACTAACCCTCTCTCAAAGGCTCTCGTAGGCACCGACTCTGTCGCTCAGGCTCGCAACTTCAATGCTGCCTTCGGCGCCGTCCGATCTCTTGATGGTTTCATTATCTCAAAGTGCGACACCGTGGGTGACATGGTTGGCACACTCGTCAGCTTGGTCCACGCGACAAATGTGCCTGTTCTGTTCGTGGGCGTCGGCCAGCATTATTCGGACCTTCGCAACTTCTCCGTCAAGTGGGCGGTAGAGAAGCTGCTAAGTAATAACTAATATGGCTTGCAATGAGGGGATCATTGGTTCATGGATACATTATGGGACATGATCACTACGTAGAAATATAGCAAGAGATGGAACATCATTAAGATGATAAGGCATTCTTACAATTATGAATTGGATTCTACTTTGTTCGCCATATAGAGCTCTGCCCTAGCATGGATTCTGCCTCTAAAAGTATCATTATCTCATCTCAATTGTTGCTCTTGTGAGTGTAAAATTATGATTATGTACAACTAGCAATCATGATGCCCTTCCACGACCAGAAAATCGATGTACACCACACCGCTATGCTAACGACAGACAGTAAGAGGAGCTGAAGTACAAAATATCAAACATGGTCCATTTCAGACGTTTTTCTTTTTGGTGTTTTCTTCTTTTTTTTCGGGTTTGGTTTGCTTTTTGCCGAAGCTTCTCACCTCGATCTTTGCGTTTCGATAGCTTTTTGGGACCGAGTCCCATCCTCCCCTGAAACTTGAATCTCATGCCGCAGATGAAAACGACACATAAAAGGTTTGAAAATAAAATAACGGAAGAACAAATCCCAATCTGTGTGGCATAAACATCAATCCAAAGGGGGTATCTTTCTAGGTTCGCAGTCTTGGGTGAAACTAGTGTAGTAAGGTGCAGCGCAAGTATGCACGCATCGGCCGTTTGTCGATAAGTTTGTAACAAAGGAAATAAAAAAATAGTAAAATCGTATAACAGCCCCTTTTCTGACAATCCCGGGTACCCTCACGTTCGCTTAGTCCTCTTCGAAGAAATCATTATCATCAAAGTCTCCAGGCTGAGCATCCGAGTCATAGCCGCTCGTCCGCATCATGGGCGGAGTCATGGGCTCATTCTCTGGTTGCCTGGGAGGCGGTGTATTGGTAGCTCGCTCCGCTCGATGCGAGGTATTCGAGATGCCTCGTGATCGGCCTGGTACGCTCCCATTAGATGGGTAGCGGCGTCCAGTACTGGCGAAGGCGGTGGGTTGGGGCCTGTTGTCCACCGGGGGCGTTTGACGAAGGCTGGAGGCTGGAGGTGTCATAAGGCCACCCAGCAGGCTATTCTGGGCAGTCGAGTTGCTTCTTGACGGAGTGGCGTGGCGTCCAGAAGCGGGCGAGTTCAGGACGCCCGACAGACTGCTGAGAGACGGCTGACTACGGTTTCCCTTACGCCAGTTACCCCAGGCTGCGGCGATAGGGCCGATGGTCTGTGCAACACGAGGCGTAGCGTTCTGGATGGTCTGGGCAATGTTAGGGAGGTTAATGGCAGAGCCGCCATTCATAGCCCTCTCTCGCTCCTGTTCCTCCATTTGAAGGTTCGCCTTCAGTCTGATGGCGGCATCCTTTACTGCGTCGCGGTCAAAGCGGTCACTCTGTAGCGCCGCAATGATATCCTGCAAGTTCTCGTGCCTGACAGCAAGAAGCTCACGTAACCAGCTGATCTCGTCATCCCGCTTGGTAATCTTGTTTGCAGCATCTGGATCGGCTTTGGACAAGGAGTGTTCAAGCTCCTCGATTCGCTGCTCACGCGCCTGAAGTTGTTCCTGAAGAACCATGATAGACTCCCGAAGGGCCTGGGGCGAAATCTTCTCAGGTGCCTCGAGGCTTCGAGCAGGTTGCTTAGCGTGAGCAATTGGGACAGTAACCTCCGCGCCAGCAGACTTGGCGGCGGCGGCGGCAGCAGCAGCAGCCTGCTTAGCAATCTCCAGCTTTTCTTCGAGGTGCAGGATACGATCTTGGAGGTGTTCAGTCTTGGAAGCCGACAGGCTGAGACGCTCCAGGAGGTGTTGCTCAGCCTTATGAGCATCCTCTTGGGCATTGTTGACTCGTCGCTCATATCGAGTCTGAAGATCCTCAATCTCATTCTGGTGCTTGCTGCGCAACTCGTCGAGTTCGACTGTCTTGGTGTTCTCTGCTTCCTCGAGGAGCATCTCATTCTGGGCCTTGGCAGTGTCTGCCTCAAGTCTAACATGGTCAAGCTCAGCGCGAAGCTTCGAGTTCTGCTCCTCGAGTTCCTCGCGAATGATGTTGACTTGGTTGTTGGCAGAGTCGATCTCAGTTTGCAGAGCCATGCGAGTTCTCTTGACTTCGCTAACGCCAGATTCTCGAGCCTCCTCGAACTCTCGCTGATATCGCATCGCCTTCTGCTCGAGCTTATGATTTTCTGTCTTCAGCTCACTGATGAGACCCTCAAGACGTGCACACTCGTTAGTCGCCCGCATGCCAGTACGCTCGTTAGACTGAAGGCGCTCCATCTCAATCTCCAAGCGCTCGCGGGTCTTAGCCTCAGCCTGGAGACGGGCATCCAGAACCTCTTGTCGGGCAAGCATAGCCTGGTCCTTTTTGATACGGCGGGCGTTGTCTTCGGCGATCTCGCGGGCAGCTCGGCCCATGTCTTCCTGAAGTGAAATAAATTTGCCTCGCCAAGATTCTCGGAGGCGTTCGTTCTCTTCAAGTTGAGTGGTGAGTGTGGTAAGAGACTTCTGCATGTGCTGGTTCTCCTCGAGAGCGCGGTTCAACTCGGCACCCTTTTGTCGGGCAGACTCATCATAACGCTCAGCCTCGGCGCGCCAATGGTGATTGTCTTGGCGAACGTCTTTCAGTTCGATCTCCATAGCCTTGCATTTGTTGACGGCTTCGGTCTGGGCCTGAACAGCGTTGTTCTGTGCAGCCTCCAGGAGAGCAATACGCATAGCTGTCTTGCTGTTTGCTTGTTCCACAGAGCGGAGCTTGTGATCCCGCTGCTCAATAGTCTCACGGAGGCGCACCACTTCTTCGGCAGCCGCGTCGTGTTGGCATCGGGCCTCAGTGAGCTTATCTTCGGCAGCACGACGCACGAGAACCGACTGTTCACTAAGCTCTTCTGAAGCTCGGAGTCTTTCTTCGAGGTCGGTCACTCGCTGGTCAAAGACGCTGCGGTTGATAATCTCCACCTCAACACGAGTCTCCGCAGCTTGAAGCTTCCTCATGAGCTCAGCAGCCAGATCTTCGGCCATTCGTCGCTCAGAAACCTCATTCTCAACCTTGGTCTGCTCAAAGTAGAGCCGTTGCTCGAGGTCCGTAAGCTTAGCTTGCAGTTCGGCAGTCTTGGCATCCTGAACCTCCTCAGGCTGGGGGGCAGCAGGCACACGACGCTCGACAACTTCTTCGACAATCTTCCTCAGGCCGTCACCAGCCTTCATATTATTGGTGAGATGCTGCTTCATCTCCTCCAGAGCCTCCAGGATGGCGGTAGGGGCGGTCTCTGCAGCGGGTGGAGCGGGAACAGGGGCGAGGACGGGTGCCGGGGCTGGTGAGACAGTAGGCTGGTTGCGTTGGTGGGCCGCGAGACCTTCTAGAACAGCCGCGCGAATCTGGTCTAAGCGACGATCTCTCCGGGGGCTCATAGAGCGACGAGGAATAGGATCTTCATCTTCATCATCGGCATCGCTCTGTTGAAGCTCGGCAGAGACACTGCGCATGTCACGACGAGACGAAGGTGTTCGTCGAGCTCGAGTGGCCAGGACTTGCTGGATAGAAAACAAAGACTTCTCCAACGGCTCGAGGCGAGCTGCCAATAGAGTGCCAACCACTTCGTTGACACGGCCATCAAAGAACTGTGCCCTGTTCTCGAGTTTTTCGTGCTCATCCTCAGTGAAAGCGGCTTCCCAGTCACTAGCTGGCAGGCTCTCACCTTCAACCGCATCGACGTTGTCGGGAGTTATCATCGCCTCAGGCGGGTCGAGGAAGGGGTCCTCGAGCTCAGTGCTCAGCATAGGCTGAGCAGCAGGTTTGGGGAGAGGATGGTATTCACGAGGAGTGGCGCTGGCTTCATCCCTTGCACTAGGATCGAAGTCGGCAACAGCTGCATTCGACAGGTTTCGCGTAGGGCTGTGATGCTGCCACTTTAGAGCGTCAAGATGCTTGTTAACACCCATTGTTGGATTATCAAAGAATTGGTCCATGACAGCGTCGATCTCCTCAAAGGTGGGCCCATCGACATCTCCGCCGGCCGGATGGGTAATAGTCGCCGAGAGCTGAGGATCAAGCTCATCCTCGTGCTCGACGGATTCAATCACATCATCCTCAACTGGTACAGGAGGCAATGGCTTCTCTTCTGGTGTCGGGCTCTTAGCAAAGCGGGAGGCAGCCAAACCCTTGGGCTTGGGCACAGGATCAGCGAAGCGAGAAGCACCAAGTCCCTTTGATACTGTCACAGGCTGAGACTGGCCTGAGCTGAATCGAGAAGCAGCAAGACCAGAAGCAGAGCGAGCGGGAACAGGGCTGGCCACAGGAGAGACGTCAGACTCATCTTCTTCCTGTTCGGTCTGGGTGCCTTCTCCATAAGAAGTCGCTCCCGGGGTGAAGGGCTGGGCATTAACGGACAGTGTCTTCTTGTGGCTGTGCTTGAAGTTATCTTCCCCAAACGGTCGTGCATCGTTGAAGCTCTGAATATCAACATTTGATTCAAATTCAAACGGCCCCCAGCGGTTGATATTTTGCTCAGCAGGCGACGATTCAGATGCCGCGGCTGAAGGAGCAGCTGTTGTCGCTTTGGTATCAATCGGATCAGTTGTGACGATAGAAGACATGGAGGTATCGGCAGGTAGAGTGTGTTCAGTCTCCAAAGGTCGGTCCTCACTGGCATCATCGTCCTCTAGTGATTCTTGAGCCTGAACAGGAACGTCAGATTCCTTCGGTTGCTCCGCAAAGAGCGGCACGTCGTCACCACCAGGAGCGGAGCTACGAGCGCGCTTGACTCTGTTCTCATCAACAAGAGGGCGACCATCTGCATCTTCCTGTGTTTCGTCACCATCGCGAGACTTAACAGACGATACACTCGACGGCCTGACAATAGGGATAGCCTTAGATTTCTTAGACAGCTGAAGGATTCCGCTCGACCGAAGATCAATGCTGCCAAAGATGCTTCCGTGGTGACCCACACCTTCACTGCCAGACGCTGCAGGGCTAGTAAACGCATCAGAATGAGGCGTAAACGTAGGGGCATCAGGATTAAACTTGGGGCCCGACGCGGAGAAGCTAAAGGCACTCTGACCAGGTGAGAAGGACGGGGCGCCTGCATTGATCTTGGCAGGGGTGACATGTGTAGGTGCGTTGGCTGGGGGTGAGCTGAACATATTGGTGGTGGTATTGGCTTGGAAGACAGCAGGCTGGAAGCCAGCTGGCTCGAAACTGTTGGGCTGGAAATTGCCAGGCTGGAAGGCATTAGCGGTAGGTTGGAAGCTGCTGCTAGTGGGCTGCAAGCCGTTGCTGTTGCTATTGGTGCTGCTACCGAAGTTGAACTGCCCAGGAGTAAAGGTGCTTGTGGGATTGAACTTGAACTCCGGTGCCTGCACATTAAGCTTAGACAGCGAGGATTTGCTCGTATGACTAGACCGTCGAGCTGCGTTGCTACCGCTGGCGACAGAACCGGAATCATTCCAGGGATTGCTAGCCGTAGAAAAGTTCTTTTGGTGCCCGAAACCAGGAGGGAATTCAAAGTTCTGAACTGGTGTACCCAGGTTGCTCGGGTTTGTCTCGATCTCGTATGCTTCATCAGGCTTATGGGTTTCTGGGATCTCATTCAGGTTGCTGAACTTGTTCAGATTGGTGTCATCAGCAGTAACATTGTTTTCATTATGATCACGGAAGTAGCCCTGTGATAGCGAATGTCCTCGGCTGTGGGGTCTTGGGTGGTGTAGAACCAAAGGCTTCGAGGGCTCATTGGCAAAACGCTCTGGAACTGGGAAATGGCCAGAAGCTTGTCGATCATGAGCGGGCACAAAGGGATCAGGAAGAGGCGCGGGCTGGTCATCCTGAGGCTGAGGATTGTAGTCCTCATGTTCGAGCTCGTTGCGAAGCTGCTCTTCCAGGTGATATTCAGCGTCGTCAATCTCTGCTTGCAACGTATCTGGGTTCTGCTGCTTGGGGGGTTCTGGTGTCCTTGAAGGGCTCTTGCTAGGGGGCTCCTCCTCATCTTCCCGGACTTCCTGCAAGCGAGGAGATGCTCTAGCAGGCTGCAGGAACGAATACTGCTGATGAGGTAGCATGGGGTACTGCAAGGATTGATGACGCTGGTGCATATTGATGCCGGGGCTCTCGGGTCCAAAAGGCGACTGTGGTGACATGATGCCATTCAGGTTCATGAGCGAGGGCGAATCATGACGGCTCAGGCCATGCAGGATACCGGCTTGGTTGGGCCAGCCCTGTGGTGATTGTTGCTGGAAGCCGAATGGGGAACTGCTGGCCGGTAGCGAAATAGACTGCCGGGGGTTGTATTTGCCAGGCAATCCGGCAAACGACAGTGGTGAGGCTCCATGTGCAAGGCCGGGGCTTTGAGTCGATGGCCGACCGGCGACAAACTGGCCATGCTGGAACCCAGGCAGGCCATGGTTGCTCGAGGCTGAGGATGTCGGGAGCGGAGGAGAGAAGGGCAACGGCGGATACTGGGCTGAGGGTTGGCGACTAAGATCTGTCGTCGCTGGTGAGATGGACTGCTGAGCCTGAGGCTCTGGCTCATCATCACCAAAGGATACACCAAGAGCTCGCAATTTCGCCTCCTGCAGCTCATTCATGTAGTCTTTCCAGGCATTCAAGTCTGGAAGAGTAACCTTGAAGCTCCTATCCTCACGCTCCTTGGCCACCTCATCAAAGTTAGGCCATGCGTCTCTGGTTTGGGAGTCTGCGGTCCCTTCTGCTTGGTAACCATCGACCTCTAGGTCGAAGCCCGAAATGTCATAGCCAAGCTCTTGCCATGATTCAAACATCCGCTCAATCTCATCCTGACGCAGAGGCACAGGCGCATGGCCGGGCTGGCCTCGATCTTGGTCGCGCGGGATGAGAACCATGATGTTCTTGCCTCTCCAAGGCACCTTTTTCTTTATACGGGGCGTCATGGCGGGCTCTTTGGGGAGAGGCTTTTGGGTACCCTTGGTCGGGGTGGCGGGCAGCCTAGGCTCCCCATTGGCAGTGGAGCTGGGGACGCGCTTCTTGGGGCTTTCTGCGACAGGTACTTCCGGGGGGAGGGCGGCCTGAGACCTGTCGCTCGCCGCGTCGTGCGTTGCTGGCGCGGCTTCGGAGGTCGCCATACTGCTGTTCTGGCCCGTCTTGGGGCTAAGGGAATCCCCTGGTCTGAGGGTCTCGATGCTGGATCTGGCACGGGGATGATGCCGAGATCCTTGTCGAGACGCCGTGGTTGTTCTATGGATAGCTCGGGGGGTACGAGACTCGTTTTCTTCCAGCCAACCAGGTTCGGAGCTGCTCAATGAAGAGTGCTCACTTTCACTTCCGTCACTAAACCAGTGACGACTCTCGTCGTTGGCGTCGTCGGTGGTATGGGTGCGGATCCAATCCTCAGTGAGTCCACGGGTCTGACGACGAACACGGTTCGCGAGAACGGCGGCTGCAGCGCTCAGGGGGGACTGCGAATCGGACTGCGACCGCAAGAGATCAGGAACTGGACGGAGAAAAGGGGTCTCGATGTCCAGGTGATGAATCGGGGAATCGTCTGACGCGTCACTGCTGAAGCTCTGGCGACGGAGATTTCGATCCGACTGCGGATAAGGGGAACCCCAGCTGGCAGTGCCGAATTGATTATCCTCGGAGACACCTGGGGGCGGAGTCCTCAGCAGCTGCAAAGCCCTGTCCGGGAGACGAGGAGCTGGGAGCGGGGGAAGGATAGGAGACGACGCGATCTCGTCTTCGCCGTCAACAGTTGAAGCGCTCGAAAGGGCGGGTGAGGCCGGTGATGCAGGGCGGGATCGAGAGGGATAGGCTCCGTGACCGTCCTGTGCGGGTGCACCAGGAGGAGCAACCGCCGACGTTGTAGGCGACGTCTTTACGACGACCTGTTTATTTGGTGGACCCGGTCAGCAGTGAGTAATGCTGTGGCGTCTGGAGATGAATGTGTGTCCTGCCAGGGCGAACAGATCATACACCTCGAGAAGTCAAATGGAGAGGGCTCCCAGTCAGTCACTCACCCAGGGAGATCAGTGCAGACGAAGGACGTGTCGCCTGCAGCTGAGTCTCGAAGAAGTAGAAAAAAAAAAGGTCCTGTCTCTCAAGGTCCGTCGCTAGGTCGAAAAGCCGATCTCGAAGACCTGAGGGAGGGGACGCAGATATGCGTTGCCGTTGCGTTGCCACAGCCGTAGGCTTGACCGTCAAAAAATAAAAAAAAAAGTCGATTGAATGGGACGCGACGCGTTTTCCGACTTAAAGGGGGCGAACGGAATGGCGGATTACCGTTCAACACTGGAAAATTCCGGGGGTGGGAAGGGGACCTCCAGGGGGGCGGCGCGAGACGATTAAAAAAAAGGGTCTAAGAGAAGGGAAACGGCTTCATGAAAGAAAAGGAGCGGCTGAAGACGACGAAGACGGAACAGACGATGCGGCCGGACACATCGGGGGGATAATCTTTTCAGTGGCAGAGTCGGGCGGCCAGCAACAGGAGAAGACGGAGAAGGGAGGGGGAGAGAGGAGGAAGAGATGAAGAGAGGAAGAGGTTGTTGCGTGGAGAGGGAGAAGAAATGAAGACGTCGAGGGATGAGATGAGATGAGAGCTCCAGCCAGCCAAGCTCAGTTGGGACGTTTGACAGTGGACGGGATGGAACCTCACGGCTCAAGCTGGCTCTGGTTCGTTCGAGGCTAACCTGAGCGAGGTAGACGGCCACTTGTTTGTATGGCCACTTCCAGGTTTGGGCCTGGTGCGCTGGCTGGGGCAGATCTGGGCTGTCTGGCTCTGGCTCTGGCTCTGGCACTGGCTCTGGTCTTGGTGGCTCCTCTGCTAAGACTCTGCGTCCGTGACTCTGGGGCAAAAGGACAGCGAGCAGCGATCAGTTGGCAGAGTCCAGATCAGACAGCAGGCAGAGCTTCCAAGGAGCTTCGATTCGCTCATCAGCCGGGGCCATTCTTTCTTGTAATGAGACCCGCTCTCGAGGATACCGCATTGGCCCCGGCGTAATCTCGCCAAGGGGTCGAATTGGATGAGGGGCCGTCATCTACCTATGGCTGATGGAGGATACACGTCGCAGCAGTGTAATCTCGGATCAAATCTGGTATCTTTCATCAACACAGGGTCCCTAGACCCTAGGTACGGTACATACAGTACATTGGCAGGCCCGCAGAGTCCAGCAAGTGCTGCTTCGCTGGCAACACCTCAGGTAGACAAAACTTGAGCCAGTTGATTGCTGCCTGGCCACTGACTGGCCTTGCTCTCCAACCAGAGCGCCTGCAAGTTCTTGACCTACCTACCTTGGTCTGTTTGTGTTTGGGACGGACGACGGACACAAAATTCCATAGGCCGAGGCAATGCAACTGCTACGGCGTATCTTCTCTACCGGCGTCAACGGCCTTTTTCGACGGCCCTTCCTTGTCCTTTTTTCTCAGTCCCACAGTTCGGGGGATGCACATGCCTGCAAAGCGATATTGGCATAGGCCAATGGGCAGAAGCTATTTTCAGAGTACTCGCCCATTTCCCCGGAGTTTACTCTCTAATCCCATCCTCGATCACAACCATAGTGTGGAAATGGTTCTGGATTTTTCGATCAAGTAGGTTGCATACACTTTTCCAATCTTCTTATTTCATCCCGAAACTCAAAATAGCCCCTCCCCTTTTACACACGGGACGGGCGGGGATGGATGGACCCTTAAATGGCCAGAGGCGCGCCCTCTTTTGCCTCTGCGTTGAGCTAACGCAGACCCTCCAGTTGTCTTTTTTTTTCACGTGGTCCCAGGAGTGCCAGTTGGCGATCCTCGTCCCGCTCATGCTATGGAGGCTAAGGGTGCGGCAGCTCCCGTCCATCGCTTCAGTCGACCTACTCCGCTGCCGCTGACAATTCATTGTTGTTTACCTTACATAGCCGCCTTCTTTTGAACACAAAGGCACCTCCTGCATTGGTCTCGGGTTTCACCTGCTGCACAACATCGGCCCAGCAGACACGGGAATTCACGCAAGGACTGTCCCTGTGTGCGTGGCCGGGCCGCTCCAGAATAGTACACTACGGCTGGGGGCCGGTACGCGGTTGAAATAATACTATGTTTCCTCCCGGCTGAAAACACGCAGCAAAGATCCAACATGATGACTTGGTAGAATAATCATAATGTAAACAACCAGGAGCTTACTTTGCTTGCCATTAGCTTCTTGGTGTTTGTTTCTTCGGCTACGCCTAGGAGCATCTTGCTACATCCGGAAGGACCGGTAGTGGATGATTTTAGTCACGTGGCTGGGGGCCGAGTTTGACAGCTACCTGAGGTACCTAGCACATGTAGCATCCGAGGCGCACTGCTTTTGATAACGACATGTTGGGAATCTAAACATACTCGTCTAGCTATGTGGTTCCAGATTAGGTGTTCGACCATTGCTTCTCAAGCTCTGATGCACTTCTCGAGCCCCAACTTGACGGGTACGGATCGCCGATCCGCCCAACTGTCTCACTTCGGAGAGGAATCCTCCCCTCGTCCTGTCTCAGATGCAGAGCATCAGCTCGCATACAACCAAGAGATGAACTGTCTTAGGCAATGTTTGGTTTTCTGTGAATTACATGACTACCAACCTAGTCGTGAAGTACTACCATGGACCTAATGGGCCGGTCCTGCTCCAGCGGAATTGGTATTGATATCGTTATCTCACGAAAATGCGCCCATCAAGGGACCAACAGAGACGAGAAGAAGAACGGTTAGGAAATCACAACAGGAGAAATGGTGTCAGGAGCAGAGAAACGTGATAAAAAGTCACTCATACGTCTACATGTAGGAATCAAGCCAACACGTTCGTTAGACGTCCTCTAGGTTAGGCCGAAACACGTCATCTAGTGTATGGTATGTGCTTTGTGGGTAGCCAACGCACGGCGTCTACACAAACATCCAGTTACCCCCAACGTTTCCCATTCCCTACGCTGTCATCTTCAGTGTGACGTAACGGGCGGTTGTAGAAACCCAAGACGAAATCCAGATAGATACCCAAGACTGCTTACCTCGTCAATGATCTTCAGGGGCTCAGATGTCATGCTGCCAAGCCACCCTGCACAAAGGCCACCCGAAGAGCCTCCCTCCCTCAAGCCACAGCTATAGTCGACGGTCACAGAGTCATGTGTTGATTGTAAATCGCACAAGCCATGCTTGGTATCTTATTATTAGTTTGAGTTTCTAAATACAGGTTGACCCGTCGAACGGGTATGCCACGCCGGGCGAGTTGTGAAGAAGTTGTTCGTGTGTCAGGAAATGATATGCGATGATAATCGCGATAGACCCGCAGTTCAGCCAACTCAAAAGCTGCCTGTGGCTAAGTCATAGTAATACCAGATAGAAGGCCCAGGTCACGAGACCCTGCTGGGCTACGAGACGGATAGATATATGCTGCCCCAATCAATTGCAGCCGTTACTTTCATGTCATATTGAATGATCAAATTCGTGCAACTCCTCTATGTCCCAAAGAATCAAGCCATGTCGTGCCCGGAACGCCCTTGCCCCGGTAGAGTTCCATCAAATGGGATGGGTGTAAAAAGATGGTACTTTTGTAAATAAAAGAAAAGCAAATGAAGACCCCCTCTTCTGGATTAGAAGTTGGACGAGGCGTTCACCGGTGTTGGCTGGTGGTAGTTATCCAGCGTAGACTGGAACGGACTGCGCTGGGGCCCGCCGGCGCTGCCACCGGCACTGCCAGGTTCAGTCTTCTCGACGCCGTTATAAGAACCGCCGAGGCCGCTGAGACTGCCGTTGTTGTTCTCGTTGTAGTCCATCAGGCCATCGGCCTCGTCGTTGTGCTTCTTGCGTCCCCAGATTCTCCAGGCAACGAGCCCGAGAGCACCAACAACAATAGCACCACCAATACCAACAACGACACCAATGACCGTGTTTCGAGTCTTGGGCGACATACCGGAAGAACTACCGTCGTCATCCTCCGAGTTCAGCCCCGGAGTCGAGGTTGTGACGCTCGTGCTCGTCATGGTCTCCAGGTTGCCATCGCTGTCGGTCCTGGTCACGACGTCGATGTGGGTCGATGTGACGGGCTTGGCAGTGACTTTTGTGTTTTCTTCCGCCTCCGTCTGGCTGGCTTGATCGTCGCTACCACTGCTGCTGTTGTCATCATTCTGATTGCTACCGCTGCTGGCAGCAGATGTAGTCGCAGGAGCGTCCTGGGTCGACTGGGGAGCATTGTCGTCAGTGGCAGACGCAGCGGTGGTAGGCTCGGAGTCATCTGCCTGAGTAGATGCGGCGGTCTCGGCGGGCTGAGAATCCTTGGTGGTGGGCTTCGAGGCGGCCTTGGTTGAGGCTGGATCCTCAGTAGGAGCAGCAGCAGAAGTCTCCTCGGCAGCCGTGGTCTCGGGCTCAGTGGCAGAGGGCTGAGAGGGCTTGTTGGTTTCCTCGGAGGGCTTGGCCGTGTCAACCACTTCGGAAGTCTGTTGATCGGTACCGCCCTCAGTGGTGGCAGGGTCCTCCTCCGTGGCAGAGGGCTGCTCGACGGGAGCAGCGGAGCTCGGTTCGACGTCGCTGGCCTGACTGGGGCTTGCTCTTCGAACGATCCGGCGCTCGTTCTTGTGAATCTTGTCAATATCGATCCACGATGCCTGAGCAACGCAGACGATGGAGAGAGCTACCAATAGTAGCTGGAGGAGTCGTGTGGAATACATATTTCGTGGTGTGGAAAGAGATGTCGAGAGGAAGCGAGGATTGAACAGGAAGAGGCGGGGGGGAGCCGTTCGAAGTCTGAGACGGTTGCCTTCTCTACTTGATGGTGCTCACTCAGCAGATCGAGCTAAATCGCGTATAGGCGCCGGGTTGCCTGTTGGCCAAAACTCGATACACTCCCTGAGCAGGGCTATCGAGGATCCCGTGGTATGGTCAAGAGAGGTCGTCGATTATGAGTGGCTAGCGAGCGTGATCGAGTTGCTGAGAGGAGCTATTTCGTTGATGCTATGAATGTGACGGTCGTTGGGCGTTGGGTAACGAGAGTGAGGTCAGTCAGTCAGTCAGTACAAGACCGAGTGTGATATTAAAACGACGGGAAAATTTGATGAGAAAAACAAAAGCGAGAGTATGAAAAGAGTCACGAGCAGAAGTTGGGCGAGTCAAAGAAGCGAGAGACTTATAAAGGAACAAGGGTGAATGGGTGTGGAAGGCTGGGTACAAACATGGAAAGAGAGAAAGAAAGAAGAGAGGGCCTGAGGAATGCAAGAAATGGTGAGAAAATGGTGAGAGTGCGTGCTCGTATTCCGGCGACAGCGTGACGGGGGCCACGGATGGGGCCGCACGGGCGCAAAAAGGGCAAGAGGCGGGCTGTGTCTGCTCTCCCGCTTGCCGTCCCCATGCTCAGTGTGACCTGATGGGGGGTGACGCTGGAGCGAGAGCCCTGGGCCCTTGCGTGGCACTCTCGGTTACCCAGGCCTTGGTGCATGGCCAAGACAAGCCGGGGCCTGCCCATTCTCGCGCTCCGCAGGGAGACTCGGGTCCAGTACAGTACGGTACAGTACCTACAGTACGCGATGAAGCTGTCCTAGGTCTGGAGAGCTCTGCTGCCGCCGCCGCCACTGCGCCCCAAACGCCAGAGGGGGCCGCGTCGACGCCCACTCGGCGGCCGGCTGCTTCAAGTTCTCTGGACAGAAAACATACAGCCACACACAGATGGCCCCGGCTGGGTCTATTGTTTCGTCTTTCGGTGGTTCTGGCGGCTGTGTTGGACCATGTTTTTTCTTGTTCGTTTCACGCATTTTCGAGAACTGGAAGCTAGACTACAAAAGTCTCCGACCCTGGATACCCACCTCGAGGGTTCTAGCTCCACCTTTTCACACGCATCCAAGAACGCGCACGCATGCCCGCACGCACGCAACGTTCGTCCCTGACATGAGACACATTCGCTTCTTTCTCGAGTCGAACTCGCGGTGGCCTTGAAGCCGAACTCGACCAACTCTCTCTGTCCTGTCTCCCCTGTCCGTCTCCAAATCTCTCGCTGCCTTGTTGATGTTGAGTCTCTCCGATGAACCCTGGTAAAAGACGACGGGATACAGATCTTGGTTGATCTAGCAGCAGCAGTCGTCATCAGCAACCACCTCCCAAACAATATGCCCATGTGCCGGGATCTGGATGGCTCGTGGTTGGACACGGCTGCCTCTCTCCCTCTTGGCGACTACCTACCTAGCCACGACGGCTACGGAGCACTGTACACACACACACACTCATTGCAACGATATATCGATAAACGGCACCGACTATGTAAGCATAATCAATGTGATCCTTCGATCCGCCCACCCTTTTCTGGGGTGATGCATCCTTACATCCCACTCTCCGACGGACGGAATCCTATGTAAGAAGAAAAAGCGGGTGCTGGAGAGGTTGGTCATGGTCCGGTTCGGCTGATTGATGGCGGCCCTAAAATAGTATCACACCCACTCCACTCCCTCCTTATGTCCCTAACCGTCACGCCGGATAACCCACAAAGTGCATCTCCATATCATTGTCCTTCTTGGTCATTTTCTCCGCCTCATTGTCGTCATGCTATTCCCGGTGGACGATCTTATAACCCAGCAATTGCCCATCGAATCAAGGTTATCTCCCATGTCTATCTCTATGCGGCATGCATCTCCCGCCCTCCCGCGCGCCAAACGAGGCTGCATCTCTTGGTCAGAGAACTCGGAGGCTTTGATTCTGTTACAGAACATCCCCTGCGTTAATGCAGTATTTCTCCGCGCGTCTCGCTGTCTGTCTGCCCGCCCGAGACTTGCATACCTAAAGCCGTGTCTTGGATCACAAGGTCTGTCCGTGTCCACTGCACCGCTCACGTGTGGCAGCCAGCGATGTCTTGTGTCTTGCCCAGTCATCTTCTGCCATTCAAGCAATGTTGTTGTTCTATCCATCAAGCCCGACAATTGCATGTTACATGCGCGTAGCATCATCTGTGGGAGGGTCCATGTCACGTCACTCGGACCCTCCGTCGAACTACAGTACTGTGAGGCTGTGTTCACTGCCCTCCGGGTAGCAAAAAACACGAGACACTTCCACACACATTACTATGGTCGACTGTCTCGTGTTTTCTGAGACCCACTAGACTGCCAACCCTTTTCGACAACACCAGGCTTGCTTAATTTGTCTCCCCGTCATCTCGGCAAGGGGAAGCATGCATACATACAGCATGGCACCGCCATAGTCACCCGTCACCCGTCCCGTTCCTTGGAATCGCGACGAGTATATCTATCCCAATATGTCACTACCCGCAAGCAGCCCTCTCCTTGCAAAGTTGTGACCTTGGCCGGTTCCTGCAAGACCTCTCGGCGTAGGGTAGGGCGATTGGAGAAATCGCTCCAATCCAGTGAATCAATTCGGCATGCAATAATCTATCCATATCAAGCAACGCATCCGCCAGTGTTCGATATCTGCATTGGGGGTTGAGTCTATAAAGGGTCCGTTCAATTACCCACTGAGCATAGACACCAAGACTACACTACTCGGACAAAGTGTCTGGTTTAGGCAAAAACATTCCACGGGACCAGAATTGTCTCATCTCAAGAGACTACATGAGAGCACAACCCAGTCGATAAGCAAGATGTAGCGTGAGCAGCAAAGATCGTTGCCTCAAAACAACACTGGATCAAATGTGACTTCTCATTTTTCTCATTAACCAAGCCCGAAGTCTTCCGGCTCTTGATTACACCAAGATGGAAACTCACCAATCACAACTTTGGATTCCATTATACCAACGACGACCACACTTTTTCTTGAATAAACCCAAAGACCCATGTCAATCGCAGACCAAAAAGCCGCTGGCAAGAAAGATGTAGCTGACACTGATAATGTTTTCTCTCGACAATCATGGAAAAACCTATCATCCCAATACCTTTCCGGTTTCCTTGAATGAAAGACAACAAGTGATGCGTGTGGACGCTGTGGGCCATTCCCGTACCCCAAGGAAAGGCTGCCTATAAGAACGCCAGGAAAAAGAAACGACAAGCCCGTTCCATCATATCATATGGTATCTCGGAGAAAGCAAACAAACATAAAAAAAGGGGCATCCAGTCAGCACTCTCAACCTGTTAGCCCCAGATGGGAACGCCTCGATATGCCGGCGAGTTATAACTGTGCAGAACCCGGAATGGTGGGCTGTGGCCGTACACTGTGCCCTGCGAGCTCGCCCTCCGGTGGACGGTATATCCAGGACCAGGGCCGGTTACGTAAATGTCGGGATACTGCTGCATCATATTTGGCATGCCGTAGACTACTCCTTGGTTCTGCAACATGTAATTCTGCTGCAGTTGCTGATTGAGGCTGTATGCTTCGACTGGCGTCCATGACTGCAGAGACTGCTGCTGCTGCTGCTGCTTCATGTACTGACGCTGTTGCTGCTGCTGTAACAAGGTGGTGGTACTTCTTGATCGAGGAACGCCGGAGCTCTGAAGGCCCTGAGAGGGTGCTGAGGCTCTTCGACGTTGTCTTGTCTGTGACGTAGCTGGGACGGGTTGCTGCAGGCCAGTGCTGGAGTAAGACAGGACCTGAGGCTGTTGAACAGGGTAAACTTGCTGCGGGCTTACGGCAGGCCTTGACGGTGTGGCCCGGCTTGGGCTTCGCTGCTCGGAATACCCGTGCAACGCCTGTGCGGAATGGCGGCTCTGGAGGGTGGAACGACCAAGATCCTGCGGCAACGAGAGTCGTCTGCTAGCAACCGGACGCAATGAATTGATCGGGTAAGACGGCGTCATTGACCGAGAGTGACCCTGTGACTTTGCCCGGGACGACTTGGTGGTTCGAGTTTGCATACTCACTGGCGGTGAGGTTCTTGCCCGTAGAGCCGAGTTCAGATCGCCATCAGATGGACTGAGTGGTGATCGACGAGTCTCCGACAAGTTGGGGGCTGAGACATTGGTGCGAAGGTGCGCCAACTCAGGCTTGTCTCGCCGATCACGCGGTTCTGCCTTGGTAAAATTCTTCTTCGTCGGAGAAGCTGATGAATTGGTTGAGGTTTGTCGGGGCGATTGTCGGGGTATACTAGAACCAACAGCTCGTGGGTTTCGAGTAGCGTTTGCGGGAGTAGTACCGCGCTCAGTAGCGCCTGCTGGACGTTTCTGGGTCGCCTCGTCTTCATTTGTCTTAATAGGGGCGGCGGTTGGGTTGCGAGGGCCAAATATTTGAGAAATGGATTGACGCCATGACTGACGCCGGGAAACCTTTCTGAGTGCGACTTGTTTCGCACCACTCGGCATGGCATCCTGCTGTCGCCCCCCCGCGTTGTTCACGTCCTGGCTTCCTACACTCATAATAGTATTGAGAGTGTCCTTGCTTGGCTCTCCTCGAAGTCCAGGTCGCTGTGCAAACTTAGTTCCTGTCGTGACTCTGGACCAGCTTCCTTCGAGATCGGATGGGCTGTCTGGAACCTCTCTCGCGGTTGTGCGAACCTCTCGAACCTTGGGTAGGCTCTTGGTTCGAGAACTACTTAGAAAACGGTACAATTTGGCTCCACCACGGCCGCTAGCACTCGAGGGCGGAGACGGCAGCTGCTCTTCGGCACGTTCATTGGTAACAATGATTGGAATTGGGGTAGGTTTCTGTGCCGGTTGTGAAGGGCGCGTTTCGCAGCTTTTGGTGGATTTGAACGAAGAGAAACGCCCGCGACCTCCGCGAGTAAACGAGAAGGATGGAGTAGACGGACTGGTCGGGCTCGTTGGGCAAGTTGACGCATCATCGTCCATTGTCGATGAAGGGACCTCCAGGTGAATCGGAAGCCGGCCATGCCTCTGGGAGGGCGCCAGAGAGGACGTCCGTGTCGAGGTCGAGTCGGACGGCGAATACGTCCCCGTGAGATCAGAATCGAGCTTGTCAGAGGCCATGGTGCTTCTGTCCGTGACAGCGGACCTCAATGATCTGAGCGAAACATTAGAGCTGTAACCGCTGTCGACCTTGGTCGCGGTTTGACGGGTGCTCTCGGATGAAGGGCTTGGGATGAAGCCGCTGTTAGATCTTGTCAGTCCTTTAAGAATCTTGTTTTCAAGTTCCAGCTGAATATTTTTTGGGACGGCCTTTGCATTTGGATCGTCCCTGACATTCAACGCCTCGGCAACGGGGAATGAATCAGCATTCCCGCTCCCAGACATGTCATTCGCATATGTTCTAGACTTGAATGCGTCGCCCGATCGCTCGGCAACAGAGTATGGGGCCGTGGTGACCTGTTGCCCAGTCGCCATAGGGTCCTTCGTCTGTGCCTGGTTCAACCCTTGGCTCGCCAAGATTGAAGGGTTGGCTTGGCCATCAAAATAGCCCTCGCGGGTAGCTGGAAGCACCGAATTCAGAATCCCTTCCACCTTGACCTCGTCCTCGGGCACCGGAGTAGTCATGGGAGCTCCGTTTGTGATGCGCAAAGACCCAAACTTAATGCCACCCAATTGCTTGTAATCTGCCTCAGTTGGCGTCGTGACTCGCTTTGGGGATTGCAAGCTGGGCGTGATCGAGGGCATTGACATGCGCCTCACTATGTCAGACTCAATTGAATTGTTCCTGGTGTGGCTGGGCGACGGTGGATGACTGTTTCGAAAACTCGACTTGGCCAAGATTGGGTGGTTGGAATGGTGTGCTCTGGTCGCTACACCTGGTGTCCGAATGACTGAGCGTCGCCGCATTGGCATGTACAGGGAGACGTCTGAATTGGTTCTGCTGATACTCGTGCCCGCAGATTGGTTGCCGTTTTTTGTGTCATCTGTCACATCCTGGCTGCTCTCGGAGTGGTTCTCGAACTTGTTGGTGATGGCGGCGGGCTCGCTGGGGAGCTTTTGCATGGCGTTGAGAAGCTGCTGGGCCTCGAAGACTCTCGCGTCGTAGCTTACAGAGCCTCGGTGGCCAGGAATTGGCAGGCTGCTCGGGAATTAGCTCTATTTATCAATAACAGCCACTGTCGCACACACACCTCTCAGAACGCGTCAGTGAGCGATGACCGCCGTCCTGGACCATGGAACTGGCCCTGGAGCTGTTGGCGAAGCTTGGCAACCTCGGAGACTGCTCTGACTGGACCGACTGTGAGCGCAGTACGCCATTCAGGTGCGTCGAATCCCGCCGAGCATCTCTGCAAGTGGGTGATGGCAGGGGACTTGGGTGGTCGTTGACTGGCACTGCTATACCGAGCCCAGCGGACGCCACTCTCGTCGAGGAAGCCTTTTTGGGAGCGGGAGGCAGCGAGCCAACAAGATACGAGTTGGAGAAGTGCTCATGATGCGGTGTCACAGCAGTAGCAGTGTATGGCAGACCAGCTGCCGACAAATGGTTGCTGACCGGTGGCTTGGATAGCTTCCGATGCCTACGAGGGGCCTCGGCGGATTGGATATTGCCCATTGGGCCGGGCTGCCTCAGCTCTTGAACTTGTGGAAGCTACCAAGCGATGAGGAAGGGCTGCGGGCTCGGAGGGGAGCGTACGAGGCTCCCTCAGCGAGCAAAACAACCGTTCACTGGCACATGAACGCCTCCATGCCGTCAAACACGTCTTTCTTGTCCCGCGTCCTGCTTGGCTTCTTGAGGAACTTGATGAAGCTGCCAAGATCAAAGGGCAGCAGAGAGGATACGACAAGGGGAACGAGAGATAGAGAGAAAGAGGCTGAGGGAGGGTGAGGATCAAGAAGAGAGTGAACCAAGAGACGACAAGTCTCTGAACAAAGAAGCAGAAGATGAGGAGATATGAGAGACGGGGAGAGAGGAGGTTGGACGAGGTGGAGCCGAGTTTAAAGATCCATGACCTTGAGCGGAGGCTAGGTCGCAGGAGGGGAACTCCCGGACGAGAAGGAATCCATAGAAACCCTGGTGGTAAGGTGGGAGGTGAGGGGTGAGACCAGGGGGATCATGTCGAGATCCCGGACGCATCGATATGAGAAACCAGCCCAGCCACAGCCGGCACGTCGTCGATGGAAACCAAGGCTCTCGGGCCAGGTTTTTCTCGCGTATAGTATGGTGTAGTATACCTCAAAGGGGGAGGTCGCCGGCAAGAGGCGAGTTGCACGTGTCTCTGTCCGGAACAGACGACTTCAGAGTTTCCCAAGGCCTGCAAAGATGCTTCATAGACGCCTCGCGGATCTGAACGCAATCATGATATGATGGGAGGTGAGGTGAGATGAGGGGGCCGCTAGCACCCCAGGTGCCTTGGCTAGGTTCAATGATTCCGATCCCAATACGATTGCGCCAAAGCTTCGCGTTTCGTCAGCCGCCCACCATCCACATAGACGGCTCGGGAAATCTCCATCTGAGGCGCCAAGGTTGCTGGATCAGTGCGAGCTAGGCGAGAAGGGTGGCCTCCTCACCAGGGGCTCGGGGAGAATCAGGGAATCATTCACTGGGAAGCTCTGAGCTCCCACAACCCACCTACAGGCCACCCGCAGTAGCTAGGACCTGGGTAGGTACCTACCTAGCTCTGGCGATGGAAGCTCTCCGGGAGCTCCAGCCTCCAGCAGAGTTCTGAGCCGCATCTGCGGGGGCGGCGACGGCGACGGCGGGTGTTGCAGAGGTGCGGTGAGTGCATTGCAGCAGCAGGCGGCTTGCAGCGGGCAGTGGAGGTATGGGCCTAGGTAGGTAGCTCCCAGCTCCCAGCTCCAGCTCCAGCTCCCCCTAGGTAGGTATACCTAGTCGGTACCTACCTAGAGCTCCAGGCCCGCTAGGTAGGCAGGTACCCCAGGCTCCAGCGGCCAGTGCCATGGACGAACCATGAACCTCCCACTCCTTCCCCGAGGAGCCACTCACTGCGCTGCTTCCTACTTTTCCACTTTCCCACCTCACCCGATGGAATGTCAGACCCAACTCAATCCGGTTTTGGATTTACGCATCATCATTCACACGCGAAATTATGCCTTGTCGTCCCGTGTTTATCACCATCCCGTGGCTCTTGTGCATTATCCGGGGAGCGCTGCACCGCTTCTCTCCCATCTCCCATCATCACAACACCAGGAGATGCCCGTCCGTTGGCGGGCACACCCCGGTCGGTCTCTCTCTCGGTCTTGGAAGCCTCACTTCCCACTATCTTACGCTCCGAATCTCCGTGTCGGTCGCTGCCTCGTCTCGGATCTGCCGCAGATGGATTTCATCGAGGCCTTCCATCATCGGAGCTGACATGACGCTGTCCAACCGTGATTACGGGCGGGGCTGAGCTGCAGCGTTGCAGAGCAGATGGCAGCTTGACAGAAGGAAACGAAACGCGCAAGCCGTCCGAGCACACTTGGGTCGATACGATGCCATTGTTTTGGTCTGAATCGGAAATCCTCATGTTGTAGAGCGATGGATACCTTGGCCGATACGATACGGACGCATCATGATCTCCCCATGCCGTCACCTCCCGTGTCGGACAACAATGCTCCACCAGCGCACCCACCACCCGCACACCCTTCCTACTGTATCGCCGTAGCAGAGCGTTTCAGATGGGCCCAACATACGAGAGAGAGTAGCTCCAGACCGAGCCAGACCAACACCAATACCGCCCGTTTATCCATGGCGATGCGGGTCGGCAGTCAAACTGCATGCGGTTTACACTGGATGGCTTCATCTTACCTACCTCTTGAAAACCTGCTCACGGTTGCAATGATTGCACTCTGACATGCTTATCAAGGTGCCGGGCCACGCCGTGACCGTCTCCGTTGCCGGATTTGCTGAGCAATCCGGCTTCGGTCACCAGCCTCCGTGCCCTTGAAGCACGATTTCTCGTATGCACATCTTTGGGCGCACTGCTTATCACGAGGCTCCCGAAACTTCCGCCCCGATGCAAGAGCACTCGTCAGTGACAACCGCCGAAATGTTAATGTTGGTAGCCTCAGGCCTTTTCGGCTTCCCGGCTTGGGATTATTGCATTTGACCTTTGTTGAAAGTACGGATACTCATAGCCGGCACTCGACGTCCACTATCGAACGCAAACCAGATCACCTAATTCAGTAGAACATCGGCAATCGCCTCAGGTTGGCGGGTAATTGGTCCAGCCTCTCGATATTTCGATGTTCTGGATGATGTTGCACGAAATGAGTCGAAGTGTGGGGAAACATTGTTGTCAAGGTTTCATCGGGCAGCTCGAGCGGGAAAAGGACCCATCGACAGGGTTCAGTGTTGAAGCTGGAGAAGCGGGCTTGATCATGGAATCCTTCCATCATGGCGTTTACGACGACGCTTGCTTTCCTGTCAATTGAGGTGGCACCCGATGCCGCACTCAAAGACAAGGCACTTCTGACTGCTTGCCATGATCGACAAGGTCGATTCTCAGTCTCAATTGCGGCATGCTGCTCGAGACGTTGGTCTCCGGTGGCTACATGACATGGCCTAATATCGACTTCAGATGGAGGTAGATATCGCATCCCAGCATAGGATGGACATCGGGATTTGCAAAGTCGCCGCATCGAATTCTCCGGGATTGACATGCATGAGTTCTCGGTGGTCAAGACAGCACAGATCGGCGGTCGTCAATTATTGGCCAAAACCTACGTGCGGCTAGTAAGACACTGACTGGACTGAGCTCTCAAAGCGGCCTTCAGCTGGCTTGGTTTTCACATGGAAACTCAACTACTTACAGCCAGCATATCCCCGCAGCCAGTAGCTCCTTTCTCCTCAATGCCTGCATCAGCATTGATTCCCACCCTTTCTTTGACCCCCTCTCCATTTTGCCTTGGGACGGCACTGGTGTCTGTTGTCATTCAATCGTCTTCAAAGGACATCGGGGGACATGGTTGGCGCCACGGCCTACCCAGTTGATTCGTTAGGTCCCACGCCGCCATGCGCGAATACGCCGCCTTTTCGTATCACAAAATAATAACACAACAACACATTAGCAATCGGGCGAATGGTTTAGTGGTATAATACTCCCTTAGCATATTCGCTTCAAACATCTGGGAGTGGTCCAGGGTTGATTCCCTGTTCGTCCATCACAGGTGGTTAGAATCCATCATTATCCATTTTTTTTTTGTTTCTTTTGCCTCATCACGGATGGTCATGGAAACACATACCTGAATGATGAGGGCATTCACTCACTACTTGGGTTATCATATCTGTATATTTTGAAAGGAGGACGCAGAGAGCGAGCGTCGTGCCGTGATTTTTCTTGAGAAATGTGCAACGTAACTGTGCAGATGTTTTTATTAAAGTGCTAGAGCACAACGTTTTCCTATTCACCAATTACCATAGTACAGCCGCTCTTTCCGACTATGACTTCATGAACTCTCCCAGCATCGACATCAATACGGGACCCAACGCCGTACGTCTGTTTTTGAGAATTCTCGTCGCGTGGATACCACAAGGTCAATTCACCTTGGACGATCAAGTGGGTCGTAAGCGCGGCGTGCGAGTGTGGCGGATAGTGGGTGTTGCTGCAGCCACATGTCAGAAAGATGGGCTCCCACGATGTTTGTTGGTCGCGGTGATTCGGGCTACTCACGGCGAGTCGCTCCAGGTGAAAACACGTTCAAAACCCCATGCTCGCACCTGGTCTTCGTACTCGTTGCTGAAGCTCATGATGGAGTCCTTGCCAGGTCTGGTGGTTCAGCGTCAGTCAGCGTTCGGCCAAAGTGGTGCAACGGCGGTCTGAAGGTGAGGGAAAGGAGTCAAGTTCTGACTTGCTGACCAAGAGGATGCTGTTTCTGGAGAAGTTGAGGCTCTGCGAGGCTATGCTGCCTTGTCTTTATCAGTGTGTTGAGCGAGAGCAAAACCGGTGACGCTGCGATTTTGGATGCTGAGGAGGCTATGACCTCACAGATGCTCCCGGAGGTCTCGGCCGGTTTCTGCCCCACCCGTACCGTGCCGAATTGTTCGGGGCTCGGGCCCGTGTTTGGTCAGGGCGCTGACTCGATAAGCACAGGCTCTAGTCGGGAAATTGATTCATGGGAGCCATGGGCCCGGCGAGGCTTTGCGCCCCTCCTGGACGTTGGCCAGTTTGTTTGTTTGTTTGTTCTGAAGACATGCAAAGCTGATGACCGACGGCACCTGGGAGACACTCTGTACGCAGCATGGCGAGGCACAGCTCGGCGGAGCACAGCACGGCACGGCACAGCCTCAATTCTGCCAGACCGCCCTCGGCTGGGCTGGCATGCAATGTAGCAAACACGCAACAAAGAAGCAGTCATCAATACTCGGCAGCGCATCCCCATGATGCCCCCATCCGTCTGCTTCTCCCGCGGTTCCACGCTGTGGCCCAACAAGCAAAGAGCGGCTGCACAAGCTTCTTCCCCCTGCTGCACCTCTCCAATCACCGTCTCTCCCCAGGAGCCAAGCCCCCGTTTTCTCCGTCTCCCCTTGGCCTCCTAGGGCTGTGCTGCAGACGCTAGTGGCGGGCGACTGGCTGCCTTTGGCCGATCAGAGGCCCAGGCAAGGCTACGGCCATGCCCGCTGGCCGCTAGCACTTTCCCCCCTCCGGGGTCCAGTCTAGGCCGCCTGTCGTCTAATCGGTGGCGCCTATCATGTTGGCGAGCTGACATCGTTGATCATGGATCGCTCGTCGCCCAGTTTCTTCTCCCTTTTCTTCCTCCCTCTTCAGGCCCATCACGTCCGACATTTGGGCTGACACACCACATACGTCTCGCCTCCCTTGGTCGTCGGTTGTTCGTCGTCTTCTTCTTCTCCCATGTCCGGCTAGGTAATCACCGGGACTCCCTTCGCGCCAATGTCCCCCGCCGTCTAAACCCTCGACTCGCCTCGCACGCCCCGAACATCGCCAGCTTCAAAGGTCCCAGGTTGCCTTGGGCCACCGCAGCTTCGCAACCATGTCTATTTTCTGCGGGCTCTACGTATGTCACTTTTTCCCTGGTTTGACTTGTTGTCCATTATACCCCATCATCATCCTGTTGCTCCTTGGTTCCGTCGCTGACACTCAACCTCAGCAGCCGCGCCGGCGCGCGAGGAACGACAAACCACGGCGCGCACGTACAATATCCCTCTTTGGAGGTCACTCGAATCTTGAGGCCCTCGGCGCCCTGGGAAAGTTGATCGGCATCAGCACCGTCATGTCCCCACCCACGGAGCACGGGTGGGATCAGAACCAGCGGCAGCAGCCCAGACCGAAGCACACCGCGACAGACGAATGCTCCAGCAGAAGTTCCGCCCAGCAGGTCCCCATCCCCGATCTTCGTCCCCCCGTCGTTCACGATGCCCTCAGCCGAGCATATAGTGATTTGTGTGGGCCCGATTCGCGTCTTTCTAGAGCAAAACTTGTTCAATTCCTTCAAACTGTCCAGGGCGAGACCACCTTCGACCAACTCGACAAGGAGGAGTATGACGTGGGTGACTTCCTCTATACACTGACCACCGTGTATTCGGGGGATGCCATTGGGGCTTTGCCCGAGAAGGACCTGTCTAAGCCTCTCACCAACTACTTTATCAACAGCAGCCACAACACCTACCTGGTTGGAAACCAACTCGCCTCGAGAAGTTCTCCAGAAGTGTACAAGACCGTATGTAAAATATCAAGAACCAATCCAGCTTACCAGTCATACGAGTAGCCCTATTAACCTCGAGTCCTCAACAGGTTCTGCGGCGGGGGTGCCGTTGTATCGAGATTGATGTATGGAATGGGGATACTATTGTCCCTACCAGCAGGTCCAAGTCTCCCAAGCTCGACCACAGGCGCGGCCTATCAGGCGAATCGTTCCCCAATGCCGCCACGACGGTCATGGATACCTTTGAGGACTACCTTGGCAACAGGTCCGGCAATCGCTCTCGCAGTGCTAGTGCCAGTAGTCGACGGGACACCGAGCCCTCTCCACGGTCGAGCAGCCTTCACCTTCCGCTGGAGACGAGAGAGTCGGGAGATCGCCTCGATATTTCGAAGCCCGTGCGGCCACGTGCACGCCCGTCATTTCCCAAGGATGAACCCATCGTGACACACGGCTGGACTCTAACCGCCCCATGCGGCTTTCGGGAGGTGTGCAAGGCCATCGCTGAGGCCGCCTTTGTTGACAATGATCTGCCCATCATTGTAAGCCTCGAGGTGCATGCCGATCCCGATCAGCAGGAAATTATGGTCAGCATCATGAAGGAGGAATGGGGCGAGATGCTCGTGGATCAAGCATTTGAAGGCTGCGACCCGAGGTTTCGACTCCCGAGGCTGGGAGAATTGCGCAACAAGATTCTCGTCAAGGTCAAGAAGGCGCCGGCGAAGATCGTAGTGCCGCCCAGTACCATGGATCTACCCGTGATCTGCGCAAATGACGAAGATGCGTCCGACTCGGAGGATGAGCGGCCATCGCAGGTTTCGAGTGCTCCTCTCATGGGCGCGTCTCTTACAACCACAAACAGCACCGTCCCTTCACAGTCCAAGAGCTCTAAAGTGCCTATCTGTGAGACACTCGGCAACCTGGCAATCTACACGCGCAGTCAGCACTTCAAGAGTCTTGCCACTAAGGAGGCCAAGAACCCTCCTCATATATTCTCCATAAGCGAAAACCGTATTCTCGAGCTTCATCAGAAGCAGCATCGCGACATGTTTACCCATAACAAGGGCTACTTTATGCGCGCCTTTCCTGCTGGGCGAAGAATCGACAGCTCCAACCCGGATCCCAGCCTCTTCTGGCGAGGCGGCGTTCAGATGGTGGCCATGAACTGGCAGTACCTGGATGAAGGTATGATGCTTAATGAGGGCATGTTTGCGGACGAGAGGGGCTGGGTCCTTAAACCCGACGGCTACCAGAGCTCAAATAAAACCGCAGAGACACAGAGTGAAGCCACCCCTGGTCGTACCATGAGTTTGAGGGTCACAGTTTTTGCCGGTCAGCATATTCCTGTCCAGGCTGCGGACGCTGCGAATAACGGCCGCTCTGCTAGCACTCTTCGCCCGCTCATCAAGGCCGAATTGCACGTCGACAAGCCGGATGACACCGGAAGGGCTGGACAAACACAAGAGTGCAAGTACAAGGACAAGACGGCCACCGGCAGGACCCATCATCCCGACTTCGGCCTCAGTGGCTCGCTCCTCGAGTTCCTCAACATCCCCAATGTGGTGGAGGAGCTCAGTTTCATCAGGTGAGTTGTCAATTGCTTCCCTACCCACTGTATCCCGTTGCCGCGTCCTTCAATCTCTGGTATCATTCACCGTCCCGTCTCCTCCCTGATCAATCCCATCTACACACTGCAGTTGGTCTTGTTGGGCCGGGTATCCTGCACCACGGGAGCGTAAGCCACCATGCACAAGTGACGGCCCGCTGTCTTGTCTGACCGAGATTTCGGAGAGTGAGTTGTCAGAAATACAAGCTGCTTAGACGACACTGGACCTCGCAGTGTCTTTGGGCTAGGGTTGTAATTGCACTACTCAATGACAACTCTGGTTACTCCGTTGCGCTGCCTGCATGGGGGTATGGGCTGTACCCCTAAAGTGTCTTCAGACGAAACACCGCCCTCTCATCGCCAGTCTGCAATGTCCCGGCTGTCTCATAGCACTCAAGAATATCTCGGGCATTCCCAACAATGATTACATGTGTCAATCACTCGCTCACCTTGGAAGACCGGCTGGACTGACGAGGCTTGGTGGATGCTTGTTGGCTGCACAAGGCCTTTTGCTCGCATAACGCTAATGCGATCTACCCACTAGGTTCAAGATTGAGGACGATTCCTCAAAGATTGGTAGTTCGCCCCTGCTCGCCTGGGCTTGCATCCGGCTAGATCGCCTGCGTATAGGCTATCGATTTATCCGGCTGAAGGACTCGACTGGTCACGCGGTGCACGGCGGGAAGCTGCTGGTCAAAATTGAGAAGACCTTTGCTTGATCATGTCTCCAGTTAATTGACTGCTGGGGATTCCGTACCCAACACCGGCAGAGTCTCGAGCGTTGGAATGGCTCACCGGTGTTGTGCCTTTCAAGCTTGTTCGCAGAAGGGCCGCCACGGCCCCAGACGAGGGTCACCGCCGATCTTTCAGCCCTCCAGTAACACTGTTGCCACTGGATCAGTTGCGTCTGATAGGGCCTCTATGACACCTCTTCGCATGTCTTTATTATTTCTTTTCAATTTGCTGGAGAGATAAGCGTTCAGAACTGATTGTGCGGATGAAAGAGTCTACATCTGCAAGGCATGTGTTGCATTCATCGTCTGCTTTGGGATGGTAGGGAGACCGAATCATTACGGGTTGGAAAAGTTTTTCTTGCAAACGGAAGAATTCGGAACTAGAATTAGACAGGAGTTCAGTGATACCCATGAATAGTAAAACTTTATGATTGCCATTCGCGTCGATTGCCGTTACCGTTGCCGTCCTACTCCGTTTTGACGCAGCTTTGGTCGATATCATGATATGGAGGAGAGCAAGCACCAGGCGATATCCCAATAGAACCGAAGTGTGACCTAGTGGCTTGCATATCTCCTGATGACCTGCTGCAGGCTTACATTGCGTGCATGATCCTCGGCCCTCTGCCCATTGCGAGTATGGCTGCTTCCAGCCCGGCGGTCCCAGCCAGGCGTCTCACTCCAGCAGCTGCGGGAGTCTAGACTTTCGGCAATGCATTGGACCGCAGCACTCGCCGGGTTACCTAAAAGCTCATCAAGCAGCTTCCAAGGGCGGAAGAAGTAGGCCGGCCTGCCGCCAGCTTCGTCCTTCTACATCGAAGTTGCTTTTGATGGTGGTTTGTGATGGTGGTTTCTGTCCCTGACTCACGAGTTTGAGCCAAGACACGGAAGTTTTGGTCCTGCAGCCGCCAAAAGTACAGAATCGGAGGGCTTAAGAAGGGTGGGAGGAGGTCGCGTGTACATGGGCGGTATGGGACGTCGGCCGCGGCTCGTCTTCAACGGGCGCCGGTCTCGACCCCTGCGCCGCTCCCTTATTTCTAGTCTTGGCTTCTCGGTAAATGACCCAAGTGGCGGAGAATGGTTGACGATGGTGTGCCGTTCTTGACTCTTCTAGGCAAGTAAACGGCTGACTGCTTCGTGAGAGCAAGCGGTGGCCAGAGTGGGAAAGGTTGATATGTAGTATGGCTCCTCCGTGCAACGAATAGCACTATGATCTACAGCAATAGTTTAAGTTTGTAGGTTCTCTATTTTGGTCATATGGTGTCCAGGCAGTGGCTGTTGAAGCTCATGTACCAGAAAAGCATAGACCCAGGCAGCCCAAGCAGCAGGCCGGTGCATCTTCTGAACCTTTGCCGGCTTGACAGAATGCCTCATAGGTCAATGGATCAAGATGGGCCGATCGACATGTGGACTGTCTTTGAATAACGAGCGGCATTCCGCAGATGCACCACTCGACGCTGTGTGGGATATCGCGGCTGGGTGTACCAGGCCCTCGTACAACCCATTCACAGTCAAATCCCGACCAAGACTAAGAGCCGCGGAGCCCGGAGAACCTAGTGGATGTAAGCGTGCTTCCGTCACTACCGACTAGGGAGTGGCTCAAAAGAAGCGACAGACGACATGTGTGTGGGGGGTCCAAGATCGATAGTCGCCGCGGCTAGATGCGACCAGCCTGCAGGGTGCAGCTGTGGCAGAGACGCGTGTCGAACTCTGATTTTGGTGGGCAAGGGTTGCCCTGTCGTTATCATCTATGTACAGGGTACAAGGAACATGGGAGACGAGGCGCCACGGCATCGTTGGCACATACATAGATCGGTCGTGCATGGGTTGTCTTGAATACCTAGCTCGTCGTGTCGATTCGCTGTGCTGCGCTGTATTGTGCTGTGCTATGCAAAGAGAAACTCTACTGGAAAATCGCGCCAGCGCCAGCTCCAGTGGAGAAGTGCCGTGTTGTTGAGTCTGATCCTGTAGCATTGCAAGTTGGGTCTTGAATGATCAAGGAAACTTGCCGCCATTGGCTCCAAGGCAAATGGCAGCCGACTCGTTGGGCTGGGCCCAGAGATCTGGGACCCAGCGTCGGTAGATGTGGCCCACGACTATGCCCTTATGCCTGCTGAATTCTCAAGTCATTCATACGTCATGAAGCGGGACTCCTCGCCCATGCCCGCTACATGTACGCCCTGGCGCCTTGCTCTTAGGAACCCTAGCAGTGTACTGTACTGTAGTTTCCCTAGTTGATGATTATGATCGAGGTTCTGGGCACTTTTGGTCGCGGGCGGCTTGGTTCCACCAGATCTATCACATCTTGTGCGACCGTTTTGAGAAACTTGTAGACGACCAAAAAGGAAATTCAGGGGTAAACATGCATGGCCCAAGTCTTGGCTGAAGAGAATACACCCGAGGGAGCAACCAACCCTTGACAGCAAATTTGTTTCTTGGCCCCAATCGAGATCTCGGCAGTTGCAGAACCTCATCGCCTTGAACAAAGCTGTGGAACTTTTCTTTTCCCCTATGGGCTAAATTGTCCGAATTGTGACTTTACCTCTGCAGCTAGTGCTGTCGTTGGTTCTCGTGCACCCTAGGGTGACCCGGCCGGGGAGCAGCGATTAGTTTACGTGTTCGAGCCGGTGCACTTGTACGGAAGCTGTTCAGAGATTGGGCCAGGAGGTTCGGTGGGTGGCAGAGGTCAAAGGATATCAGAGGGTATTGCCGACCCTAAGCTCGGCATCTAGCAATACGCGTGGCTGCGCTCGAGGTGGCAGTGGTCCCGTGATGATGCCTGTCTGTGGTGTTTGTGGGTCTGAATGCTACTTACCATAGTTCTCGGGATAGTCTCGACATGGCAAATCGGCTAGTATTGTAGGCTTGATGATATCGGTAGATCTCAACGCCCTGCACAAACAAGTCCTGAAGCTTAAGCCGTCAAAGTGGGTCAAGCATCAGATGCTACCGGCCCATTCGCGTGGGGTACGATTGGACATGTTGACACTCCGTGACTCCGGCAGTGAGAACAAGGACGGATATAGCTGAGAGCGACGATACTGCGGCATATGTATGAGCCCTCAACATATCAGCTAGCACTCTTAGAGAATGCCTCGGCATGAAAGTTGCCAAACTGTCGGTGAAACTGAGCCGGCCTATTGGTTTCTTGTTCCTCGTACCTCTCTTGTGCTGCTATGCCATACGCCCTAAGGCCTCATCGGGATTGCGGCGGGCTGGACGGACAGCAAAGGGCTCGTCATTTGAAGACGGGCGAAAGGGCGGAGTAGACACAGATGCTCGACAGTTGGGAAGCTCAAGACATACCGCTCTGCGGATGCTGTCCTGGGGTTCCAGCTGGCACCCTTGGTGGGGAATAAAAAGCAAGACGCCTGCAGAGCTTCAGCTACTAGATGTCGGAGCAGTAGCAGATGACGGGGTTTGCTGGCCAATGCCTGCCTTCAACTTCCACCGGCTGATTGGTGAGCCCACTCTTGATGGGACGCAATGGTGCTCGCAATTTTTCCGGCGGTGAATGACCAGAGAACCGGGAGCGCTTGGGTGTGGTAACATGCATAGCGACTGTTGAATTGGGTTGGCGGACGTGGCCGGCAGAGGTAATTGCCATCCCATCGTACCTTGGCCCATTTGGCGTGAGTCGGTGTGGACGGTATGTCAGTGACCATTGACCGCGAATATGTCGTCGTGGTGTTTTGTGAGACGGGAACAAACAGTGCAAGCAGGCGATGAGAGTGCGCAGCCGAGTGGGCCTCTGAAGGCGGCCCATGGGCGTTCCGAGGATCTGTTGACAGGGCTAATGGAGCACCCAGATCGCGCGCTGTGAGATGAAAGGCCAGGGCCATCATAGACAGAGTGGGGGTGTTGGTGATGGGGCATTTTGGTTTAAGATTTGCCCAAAGCCGACTAGGGCGGAACAAACTGGACAGGGGGTCATCCTCTTGCGGTTGCCGGCGAATGAAGACTGGTCGCATGCCCTGAGAACCCTAGGTGTAGTTATGCTGGCTAACTGCGGACGACAGACGGGCGGCTCGATCGTGGCTTGTCAGGGCGAGCATCATGATCGACACGGAAGAGGCGCGCGAATTGACTGGCGCAGCTGTGATCGATTGATTATCTGTGCATCAACGTCCGACTTGTCAGAAACAATAGCTTGGCCGTCGAGTGACGGGTTGGAGTCCGAGGGAATTTCGGCCGAACAGGAACAATTGGCTGTGTCTCTGCAACTCGACAGGCTATGGCGTCAGCGCCGAGACTTGTGGTCGATGGACTGCTGAAGCCGGTGAATAAAAAAGCAATGCCACGAAGCTATCGTCCGCGCAGAAGCAACGGATGTCTTAGGCAGCTGCTTTTCCATCATAAGAGCCGTCGACTTTACAAAGGGGAGCCGTCGAAAGGATTGATTGATTGTCAGTCTGCCTGCCTGGAGACACGGCGGAGGGGTGGGCAGAAGACATGAGAGGGGCGTGCATCTTGGATGCTGATGGGAGGGAAATACCGAGTGGAGGGGAGGGAGGGAGGGGTAGGAGGGACTGGTATTTGGGGAAGACGGGGATCTAAATTTGAGATTTAGAGATTGAGCTGAGATCGATAGGATGCGATGCAACAAGACGCGATCCATGCACATCGTGGGTAGAGGGATGCAAAGGACAGGCAGGTATGGAGCATGGAGCACATGAGATTGAGCCTGAAGCCAAGGAAAGAGTGAGCTCATGGATCATGCCAGCTTCCTTCCCCAATGCAATTCTCCTACCTGAGGTATCTACCTACATACCTCGTATGTTAGTGGGGAATGGTTACAGTACGCTCAAAAGATGTAATTCGAGTCAATCCAAATGGTCGACTGGCAATCGAGGTTGGAAAAGACGTAGGTTGGTCCCGAGATAGCCTAGGTGCCTACCAATTGCGCTCACCAATAGAAAAGCCCCGCTCACACCAGCTAAAAGGTGTCACTAGTCTATCTCTGAGGTGGCTACTGCCTACCAGGATACAAGAGTTCTAGAGCCATTCGACGTCTTCCCGTGGCTAACTGGCCCAGGCTACCTCGTTGTGCTCAAGTGTATAGATCTAATAATCACCATCTCCCTGGGTTGGTAGGAAGACTCTACCAGTCCCAAACCGGAAGTGACCGTGCAAGAAATTCAATGAGCGAATCAGCGGAACATCCAACCCGACAACAAAGCCTCTCGTGGAAAAAGCAATTCCTTGACTACCGCCCCCCAGGTGCATAAGATCCTGGCATCTGTCATGGGTAAGGCATCTCTCTGGATGTACTGGGAACCTACCGCACGGAGTACTTGCCTCTTACATGCAGCCAGCAGCAAGGCGGCGCACCTTCCTTCACCCGGAGAACTGGCTGATGGCTGGATGGCTGGCAGGCTGGCAGGCGCACAGCGGCACTTGGCGGCTCACTCAGATGCCGACCAGATGCAGCCAATCCCGACCGCAGCCGGCTCCCATCCAAATGGGAACCCATCACAGCATCCAGGGCGAATCCTGCATCCTAAATCCTGCTCGAGCTCGCCCCCCTTGAGAGGCTGACAACGACATGGATCAACAAGCAGACACAACGGGCTCCATCGTTGCTCTTTCCATCGCACACCGGCCAATGGCTCACATGGTACTTGGCTGCTGCTCGCGCGCGCGCACACACACACACGCACACGCACACGCACGAGCACCACCATCCATTCATGTCCGCAGCTCGTACGTATCTGGCTGGCTGATGCTGGAAGCATGTCGCGGGACTGACAGCCATCCCGCGATCCACCGCTGCACAGCATTTGCACCTTCGCACCTTCGTCACCGGTTGAATTACACACTCAAAAGCATGCTGTCGTGTCGCAGAAACCATAAAGCTTCCAGTGCGTCTTTGGCATCGAGTGCCCCTCAATCCCGATGATTTTCGGCTCCTACACAGGACGCACAAAGCGCAAGAACATCACAAGGACCCGACAGAGATGGGAAGTGGAGAACGAACCCATGCCTGAGAGCACCATGTGGAATTGTGGATGAGTGGCCCCCTCCCTCTGCGCCCAACTCCAGCACGTCGGTGAGATAGCTTGACGCGCCGGCGATCGTTCCAAGGGAGGGTTGTAGTGGAGGGGCCTTATGATGTCCCTGGCGCGGACTCAGGGCCCCTGGGAGAGGGACGGGGGTCCATCATTCCATGTTCTGGGGTTGATAATGGCATTGGATGGTTTGTGGGCAACTTGGGGATTAGATTGCATCTTTAGGGGAATTTCCATCCCTGGGATCTTCGAGTTCACGGCATCTGAGCGACGCACAGACTAAAACCGAATTTTGTTCTTCCAAAAGGACCTAGGGTGCTTTTACATCGACGGCCAACCTGCGCGCGCCAGCGAGTGCCTGGATCATAATTCCCTCGTCCGCAAGTCAGCGTCGTGGGTTCCTGGTCATGGTGACCCCCAGAGAGACGAGCAGTCACATCAACTTTGCTTTTCTCTGCATCAACGCCAACCACGCACACCCCCTGGGCCCCTCTCATCACTCCCCAATCGCCGGTCCGGTCCTCGACTCCTTGCCACTCCCACTCAACAAGTCTCTGTCCTCTGAAAGCACGCAGCGTCTAATTCCACGTCAAAGGCGGCAGAAGAAAACGGCTCGACTGCAGTGGACATATCAACATGCATGTCTCGCTGACCGGACCGTTGGCCGCCTCGGGAGTAAAAAAGCAAGGCCACTGGGCAAATTGGGTGTCGTTCGGGTGTCATGGTCGCTCCTGGCATCGTAGCAACATACTCCAAGCTCGGCCAGACAGCAAAAGAGTCAAGAGAAGGTAAAAAAAAAAATTAAGACGCAAACAATGCAGACCCCGCCCCCGTTCAGGCGGTCCACAGTGTTTCTCAAGGGCGGCGCCACCAAGCTCCCTAGTAGTAATGACAGCTTGAAGTCTCGCAGAAAGCTGATATGACAGGTCTAATGCTGCTGCCGCCGCCGCCGGGCCCCAGCATGCCCACCGAGACTACCACAGCCGGATACCTACCGATCATCAAGGAGCATGGCAACCCACATTAAACCTTTGTCGTAGGGTACTCCGTACCTGTGCTGTCCTGTGCTAGCCAGGCCCTGTCTTAAGGAATATCCGTCCTTTGTGCTTCGTCCTTTGGCCTTACCCTTCCTGGACTCCCAAGGCATTCCTATACCGTATTGTTGTACTTGGCTCATCTTCCAACTCTTCCCGTCGCGAAACCATAAATCCCATCTAACCCCCACATCTTGAACCAGCTCGGACCACCTCGAGCCTTCTGATACATTGTCTCTTGACCCGAGTTTCTCTTCTTATACTTCTTATACTGCCCAGGTCCATCTCAGCTATCACCTTGTTCTTGTCCTCGCCAAACGCCTATCATGGTTCTGCCTCGACATCCCCGGCTGGCTCTTGTACTACTCACTGAGCCTCATGACGACCAAGTGGAGGACTCGTTGCCTGTCATGTTGCCAAGTTCTGAGTGTAAAGTTGCTGCCCAACGCCGTGAGCCGTCTCGCTTGAGCCTTGTTCCGGCGCAAGCCATGGCCCGTGGCTTGATCTCCCACAAGGTACCGGGTACGCGATGTCCTACATGTGCCCTAGCTGGCAAAGAGGTCTGGGTTATCCCCGGTCGTTGTTGCGGATACTGCGGAACTCCTTGTGTCGACGAGGCACATTAAAAGACAATAGTAAACCTCTGAGCTCTCCTTGATATGAACCGATGACTGACCATTCTAGTTCGAGGATTGCCGTTGTTCACGAGTTGTCAAACACTGAACTGGACTCAAGTGTGAATCGCAACGAGCGTCTGTCGAGATCCGGCAGATGGCTTCTAGCCTGAACAAGGCGTAGCGCAGTACAGCCCATGAAGCCGTCCTGCAGCAAATTGACTGGATCGTCGAACGAAATGCACGAGTTCGCGACAAAGAAACGAGTAATGATTGCGGCAACACTTCGACGAAGCCCATAGCTTAGGATCAGCCCACGGGACGAAGTTGGCTGTTGGTACTGAGTGCTCTGATTGGCACAATGGTTCTTCAGCCCGCCGTCACGCCGTCAAGCAAATGTCTCAGCAAGCCATGGATGTGGCCCGGGGTTCCTTTCCACGGCTAGCGCCCCTGGAGGGTGTCAGAAGGCGGCTGAGAACAGCTGGCTCAGGCTGCTGAGGCCGTGGGAAAAACCGTCCATTTGGTCCCCAAGCTCGCAGATTAAAAAAAGAGCCGAGCTTTCGTCCCACAGAACCACAGAGGCAGGACTTGCTTGCTAGGGCTGATGAGCCAGCGACCAAAAGCACAATGGCAAGATCACTTGGTCTTGCTGGGATGCTGGGGTTGCATCGTTGATCGACTCACATGAGCCACCTAGTCACCGCATAGCTTTGCTTTATTCCAGAATGTATAATAGGAGGAGTGTACGAGATAAATAATGGTCGAGCCTGCCGGATCAAAGGCCGAGTTTGAGGGTTTGCAGCGGTGTAGCGAGAAACAGGCGGAAAGGTAATCTGGCTGGGATGATAATGATAATGGATCTTGATGAATGTCTGATCGCCCCTCTCTTTGACCTCTCTCAACTGCCTTCACTTCTTGGCATCGAGGTGGCTTTCCGTGAACCCTGAGACATTCTGGTGGAGGGGAGTCGGGTTCCAGACCGTCGGCATTGCGACCAAAAGGGACCAAAAGGAACAAATCCTCGATAACTCACTCGTATGACGCAATAAGGCTGCTGGGGGGGGGGCAGGGCAGGGGCATTGGCGAGTGAGTACGTACTCGAATCTGTTTGGACGCACAAGCGTGTGATGCAGAGACGCCATCAACCATCCCTGCCCGAGGTGTCAGTTCAACTGTCAACTATCAATCTCACCACTGAAGACTTTGCGCTCCGGCGATCACCGAGCTATTTTTGACAGGATCCACGCTTGGGAAAAAGCATCATGGGAGTGTGCTGGTCCTGTTGTCGGGCTCCCGAGTCCTGACTTCGATGGAGGGCCGAGACGTTGGGGACTCGGCGCCGACTCTGCCCTGGCGTCGGTGCCCACTCTGAAACCCCTGGCCGGCACGCGGTTGACATAATACAGCGCTGGTGATGGCTACCTACCTACCTAGGTATGTAGTTGAAACGACACTTGATAACAGAAACCTTGCAATTGAGTAAAACAGGCCTCTATTTATCCCATGATTATTTTCTTGAATTATCTAGTCCAGACTTTGTGTGCTTGGATACCTACCTATCCAGCTATCTAGCCAGGCCAGCGAGACTGACAGAGTATTCTTTCCGGAAGGTGGGGCGCTTCATTTCTTGAGCAATGAAATTGCCCTACTCTGATTCGCTGGGCAGACGCGGGCCTTTGCCCATCACCCGCCCCCGCCCCCTCTCTTCCGAGAACTGCAACGCAACGGCTTTTCGAGCTTCGTCTTGCGATCCCCTCAGATCCTCATTCCCCTCGCCGCCCGCCCCCCTCTGCGTCAAACCCTGCGAGTCCGGTCGTGCCCGGCCCATCGGCGATCAGAAGCACACGGCACGGCCCGGCCTCTGTCAGGATGGCGGCCGCCGAGCAGAATGGCATTGACATTCTTTGCGATGCCGCCGGCTCCGACATGCTGCTGTCGTCGCTGTTTGCTCTAGCAGCGCCGCCACAAGAACAGCAGCAGCAGCAGCAGAAGGAGCTCAGGCCCCCCAACAACACCGCCAACACGAATTGCAGCATGTGCTGCCGCCGGCCTCGCCCTCCAAGCAGAACACGCAGCATTCGGTCTATCAACAACAGCTTGACCCCGCACTTCAACAGCAACAACCATCGCAGCAAGAACATCCACCGGGGCTTTCATCATCTCTACCAGCGAAGCGTAAGCTCTCCGATGCGTCCGCCTCGTCGCCGTCCCATGTCTGCCACATCTGCCGACGTGTCTACGAGCGAGCCGATCACTTGACGAGACACCTGAGATCGCACGAGAACGCCCGTCCGTATCAATGCTCCCGCTGTCCCAAGCGCTTCAATCGCGCCGACCTCCTGACGCGCCATGAAACCACGCACGATCGAGATGGTGCCGCCAAGGACCGCCCATTTATCCGAAGAAGCGATCGCGCTGCTGAGGCGTGCCTCAATTGCGCTGCCTCCAAGGCGAAATGCGAGGATCAGAAGCCGTGCAGCCGCTGTCGCAGCAAGAGCTTGACATGCCAAATGCCAGCGAGGCGTGGAAACCAATACCGAACTTCCGAGTCGCAGGCCGGCATGTCGCCGCCTGAGAGTTCCATGGTTGCCTCAACAGCAGGCAACGATAGCCACGTCTTCACGGCTGGCGACGCCGCCTACGTGCTATCACAACCAGCCGCTACGCATCAGGGCCAGTCGGCCGATAGTGCTGCGGGATACGCTGGCTCATCATTCCTCGACGCGCCGAGCGTCGATGGTACCCCGGATGACTCGCTGTGCTTTACCCCGGCGCGCAAACTGTTCCCCGATATCGAATTTTCCTGGGACGCCGACTTGAGTGGTTTTGCCATCCCGGCGTCGGATGTGAATGGGCAAACGCCTCAAGGGGGCGGCGTGGCAAAGCGTTCATCGCGTCAAGCGCGCAGAGACGCGGCCCAAGAGGATGCGTTACTCTGGCGTTCAGCATGGGTAGATGAACACGACACCAATGCTCAGACCGAGGCCTCAACCCTTGGCTTCAGTAAGGTACCGTCCTTTATTCGAGACCGCCTTTTCGCCCTAGTTGTTGCCAACAACCCAACGCCACATCGAGTCCCAGTTTTCCCTTCAATTGACCTCCTCAACTTCCTAGTTGAGACGTATTTCACCCAAGATGATCAAAAGCGCGATGCCTTCATTCACAAACCGTCTTTCGACCCTTCCGTCGCTAGTTCGGAATTGCTGTCCGCTATCATCTCGAGCGGAGCTTCTCACATCTCAACCCCAGCCGTATGGCAATTTGGTCTCGCGCTTGACGAGGTAGTGCGAGCTGCTGTTGCTACTCAGGTAAGCTCTAATGACTGCGCTGTTCAACAGCAGTGATGAGATGAGACTTGAACAGACAATTAGCTGACGATCACCAGCTGGAGTCGGTTGATTCCCTAGGACAGGACTTGATGTTGCTCCAAGCCTCTATGCTCCATCTAGACATTGGGAAATGGTGCGGATCTAGTCGCCAAATGGAAATGACCGATACCTTTACTATACAGTTGTTGGCAGTAAGTCTGTTCTTGGCACGATCTTGCCGTTTAATAAGCTGACCTGGATTAGATGCTTCGAAAAACCGGAAGAACCAGGTTTTCCTCTGATGCGAATCTTTACGTGCCGACCGCAAGCGATTCGTTCGAAGCCATCGAATCAAAGTGGCGGCATTTCATCATGCTCGAGTCTCACAAAAGGTATTACCGTACAGTAGTCCTTCTAATTGTGACGAGTTGCTGACTGCTATTTAGGTCTATTATCCGCCTGTATCTGCATGAGGTACAGTCCTCAATCGAATCGTGGATGAGCCCGGCAATAACCTACAATGAACTCGATTTTGCTCTTCCAGCGGCCCGCGATTTGTGGAAGGCCAGTGGCTCACAGGAGTGGCTGGAGGCTCACATGGCGAAGAGTCCCCCGTCTTCTGGCGTCCCACGGCTTTCAGATGTGAGAGACTGTGCGTCCTTTGTCTCCGATTCCAACAACTGGATCGATGCCGAACTCTGTTGTATAACCGTCCTCCATGGACTATGGAGTCAAATTTGGACCTACCGCGACGTGGCCAGGTACTACAACGGCGGAACCTCAGACCGACGCAGTCCTGATCCTCCCGCTTGGATCAAGGCCTTATATCAAGAAACTTATAGTGGTTTGTTGGACATTTCGAAACAGGCCCAAGAGCGGGGAATATCTAGCCCCGAGTTCTCGGTCCTCTCGGAGCTCTTCATGATGATGCTTCATGTTTCTCTCGACGATCTGCAACGGCTTGCCGGCAAGAACGGCGATGAAGAGTCTCGTAGAGCGATGCAGTTCCTGGAGACTGCCTGGTCTCAACTGCCGGAAGCTCGCTACGCGACCTGGCATGCTGGGCAACTGCTTCGCCACGCACAGGATTGCAAGCCAACTGCTCTTCGAGGATTTAATGCGATGGCTGTTTACTTTGCTGGCCTGACGCTATGGGCTTACAGTGTTTCATCGTCGTCTCGCGTGACGAATGATCACCAAGGGATTCTGGATGACTTTGTGCTGCTCAACGGACAGGAGACGAGGGAGTCGAGAGCGTTTTTGGAACTCGGGCAAGGGACAGCAGCACTGATATTTCCAGGAGGGCTGCGCCCCCAGATGGAACCCCTGTCGAATCATGGGGCAGCGTTGTCTCTTGTACGAAACATATTCCGGCGGAACTTCCCAGCAACAAACGAGCCGATGCCCCCCATTGTGGAGAGCTTGTGCCGTCATCTCCTCGACCTACAGTCTCCGATGGTCAACTGATTCTGTTGTTAGGGATGCAAACGCAATACGCACTGTTCTGGACGATTTGCTTTTTCTTCTTGTTCTAGGACCAGACTAAAAGTGTTTGTATGTTTTGTTTTGTTTTGATTGATTGTACAGCATGTCAGCGAAGGAGTTGGGAGGGGAAATGGGAAATGGGAAATATGAAAACCGAATAGGTAGGCTGGAGGAGGGCATGGATATTAAAACAAGGCGGCTGATCAAAAGAATATTTTCTCTGGTGTGAAATCAAGAACTGAATTGATTTGGGATATGGGCTCTGAGCTGGTTTGTGGACTGGTCTAGGAGGCGTGATTATCGCCTAGTGATGCTGAGCGGGCCTTGCTTTCTCGGATCCCGCTCATACCTAGAGGTCTGGCTCCAACAAAGTACCTAATGTATCCATTTGAGGATGGAGGCGGCAGCAGAAACGGACTTGCTTGCTTGTTTACTAGGTTGTTTGTTAATTGGCTGTTTGTGTCTGTCAACAGTGCCTGGACGTGCCTGCTGCTGCCAGAGCCGCCGGCGCCTTTGATTCTCTATCTCTCTTGCTCTGCCTCTTGGACTCAATTCTCGAATCCTCTCTCTTTCATCTTGACTACCATTCAACACATTTGGATTCGAGGCTATTCCTTGAGCACCTCTATGCTTCTATCTCTATCTCTATCAGACGCTGGGCCCGTCTATCAACATCGTCATCATCACTACCCGCTGGCTCAAACAGCTCAAAGCGCCGCCATGGCTACCGCGCTGGAAGAAAAGGTAGAGCGTCCAAAGGGGCCCAAGCCAGAGGATCTTGTTTTTGAGCGTGTCATGGATGACCGCGTCACCACGCACTTCGAGAACAACGCCCAGGCCTGGGCTTCGCCGCTTTCGACGCCGGCTTACCTTGACATCCAGCACAAGCTCTGCACCAGCGAGACGGTTAAAAAGCGCATCTCATTCTGGGTTCTCCACCTGCCCGGTAACCCAAAGGCCGTCATGTCGAGCTGTACGACGTACGTGCGGGATGCCCTCATGATGGATAGCAATGGTCCGCGGTCTGTCAAGGCTGTCGTCATCTCCGACATCTTCACCCATTCGGAATATCGCATGCGAGGAATAGCCAAACAGCTCCTAAAGAGACTGCAAGATCATATGGACGAGTCGATGCCCGAGATTGAATTCTCTCTTGTCTTCGGCAGTTGGGACTTGGACATGTATCAAGGTCTGGGATGGGAGCCACTCGGAGCGACGCAAATGCGCCTCATGATCAACCCGGACTACGAGTGTAAGATCCCCGAGGGAGTTTCGTCGAACTTTAAGCTCCTGGGATTCCGAGACGTGGCCGAGTTGGTCGACGGCGACATCAACATCTGCAAGCTTCGCCTCTCAGCCTGTCGAGACGGCAAGACGCACGTCCAGCTGGTGCCCACAGACCCCTTGGCCAGATGGCACCTCATCCGCTCCCGGCTCTTCAGCCAGTACCTTGGCCGAGGTACGATGGCATCTCAGAAGCATGGCGCCTTGGTCGGTATCGACATCCCGGTGTGGGGATGGTGGGTTCACGATTTTCAACGGCGACGGCTTGTCATCGGACGCCTGTTTGAGTCACGCAAGTCGACACAGGAGGTAGAGGTTAGCTTGTTTCTGGAGCTGGCCATGTGGGAGGCACGCAAGTGCGGACTGCGAGAGGTGGTGATTTGGGATCCCAGCCCGCAGTGTATCCTGGGGGGCAACGGCCTGGTGGCGCTCTACGATAAGGACGTCGTCTTAACGGTGCTGGAGAAGAGGTTGGAGAGGGTGCCATGCTTGAGGTGGAGGATGGGCGAGAAGCGTGAGGTTGTGCTGAGGGAGGGGCAGTTCTACTCGTGGTCGTGACGGAAGACTTCGATTGGGGGAAGAATCCAACGCCGGAAAGGACCCATGGATACATGAGTGAGGCGACGCAGGGGACACGACATGGATAAGGCTTGTTGTCTGGGGAATCCTGGGTATCCCAACCGACCCCAGCCGTATATTGGAGGGCGACAAATGGAGGGTTTGCGGAGAGAGAGCGAGCTCTAGTCTAGCTACCCGGGGGCCTGTTTACTAGAATAGATCAGCGGTAGGTACCAACAGCAAAACGCCATCATGATGGGCAGCGTGTTTTGGGGCGAATGAATGAGCGAGTGAGTGCCGCTGGAAGCCGCTGATCCGTCTACAGCCGACGACCTGGGCACTGGCTGAGCCTCGTCGGAGTAGAGTCCAAGTAAACTGGAGCTCGAGCTGTCATGACAGCGACTGAAATAAGCTGCGGTGGAGAAGATCGACCGACGCCTCGGAGGAGACCCGAGTTGAGCAGCGGAGGAGGGCCCCCCACGGACGCAGATGCATGATGACAAAGCCGGCCTCGGCCCCGACCTGAGAGCGGAATCTTCTTAGTAGGTACTGTACACCAACGGCTTGACCCGCATGCAACCGTTGTCGACCTGATCCATGGCCTCCCTAGGTAGTTATTAATCCCAACGCTCCCACTTGCTCCCCTTGGTTCACTGTCCTTCCTCGTCCCCTCCTCTATGAACCCCGGGCTTGTCCTGCGAGCCCCTTCCTTGCTTCGACCGTCAGTTGCTAGGCCCAGCTGTACTCGACGACTGCGAGTGCTGCACCAGCCACCTGTCCCTGGAGCTACCTCGAGAGTGAGATCGCTTACGCAGAGCGTCTGCGTCAACAAGATGGCGGACCGTGTGCACCGCATCACCATGTTCAAGCTGCCCAGCAAGGACGACCAGGCCAAGCTGCTGGGCCAGTACAAGAAGCTCAGCGCCAGTCAGCAAAAGGTGACGCCCCAGACCTCGCCCCCGCTCGTCAAGTAGGTGCACACGTTGCTGACCTGCCTGGACTAGGACGGCAAGCCTTACATCTTGTCCATGGTGGTGGGTGCCGCCGATGAGGATGCCCGCTCCCAAGGATACACCTTTGTGTCCAAGACCGAGTTTGCCAACATGGACGACATGAAGTACTACGACGATGGCTGCCAGGCTCACAGCGAGCTCAAGGGCTTCGTCAAGACGCTGGGAGTCGAGGGAGTCATGACCGTCTTCTTCAAGCCGCAAGCTGTCGGTGGTGTCGATTGTAGCTAGAATTAGAATTAGGGAGTTAGAATACTCTGCCAAGTCGTCTCTTGATCGAGCTGATGGCAGGCCGCTCTCATTTATAATTCACAATTGTGCTATTCTGCGTAACAGGACTTTGAATAATCCCGCGGCTCTTATTCCACACTGGCCTTTGCTTCACATATCTAGAGCTAGGCTCAGAATGGGGCAGAGGATGATGGAGCAATGAAATTTGAACCAGGCTTCTGGTTCCATCTTGGATCTCTTTACCTTGTCTCGACATAACTTATCCCGACTCTATATAGGTTGGTGTAGAGGCTCGTAGTTGAAACTGCTATATACAGCTATTGATGTCCTTATCCTAACCTGACAACTTGGGATTATTTTGATAGCTTCTTGTCTTGCCAAATAAATCATCGCCATCCGGAAAACTAGCGCCATTCAATCCTGTTCAGCATTCGCTTGGGCTGATCAAGTCCCCAATGCACGGCCTGGGCACCTCGTGTGCATCGCGAAGGGGCCAAGTATGACTCCCCCAAACCCCTAGTGGCCATAGATGTACCGACCATACCACCTGAAAAGCAATCATGTCGCCGCATTCATATTGCATGCTCCTCGCTGCCAGATCTCGGCGCCCTGCCTGCTCCAACGGGAGTGGCGTCTGTCACACGACAGACTCGGTGGCAGATGACAGCTGTAGGCCCTCACTCCAACGCCGAGACTCGCATGCCGTGGCGTGGACCAGCAAGCAGTGACACCCAAGAAACAGATCGCAGACATTAACTTGTCTAGTTCATGCTAGATGTTTCCATCTGCAACTCTCTTTCAGCCCCAACACACCTCTCAAACCAGATCTCGCTTGGTTCCCAGCACACAGGCACTCTGCGAAACCTGATCGTCTCAAGCTGTTGCCACTCACCTCCAACGTCTCACCGCGACGCCTTGCGAATCACCTCATCAGTGGTCCTTGCCTGTGACTGAACGACCCAAGCGCGAGACAGCCCCGTCACACAGTCGAAACTTGGCTATCCTTCTTAGGATGGTATTGCCGTGCGAGGCGATAGCGCCACAGCGATACACCAGAGGCAACATGTCTTTAACCCACGAGACGTGTTGAGGCACACCTGCGGACTGCTCCCCCGGTTCAACCTGCTGTTGGTCCCCCTAAAGAGCTGCATCTAACCATTTGGAATCATGTTTCGTGGTATGAGAAGCTGACCCTTTCATTACATATAGATGCATCAGTGCTGATGGCTGCTAAGAACATGGCAAGTAGGGTTGGGCCTCGACCACTACTACGTAACGGTGGGTGAAGTGGAAAGCCGAGGCTGCAACGTTCACTTATGAGCCCATTATTGGTATGAGACCAACATCGGCATCCCACACTAGTTGCTGTATTAAACAACCAAGCACCGCAGCTGTCGCGTAGCCCGTCAACATCATACAGCAGCGCCGAAATATGCTCTTGAACGCCAGACAATAGCCACCCAAGCAGAACTCGTACATGTATTCCGACTCAATCGCGTGAAATAAAGGCAACCGATACTGCCTAATTAAGGGAAACGCCAGCTACACGTCCCGGTTGACCCTAGAAATATCAGTCATCTCTGTCGCAGAATCACTGCCTCGTCTAGAAGAGAGACCATCTTTTGGGAAGGCAGTTAATCTTTCGAGCGGCGCAGGGCGTCTCTCCAATGTGAATAGAGATATCACCACCATAGCGGCACACACAAGCATCATGACCTCGATCTCCTCTGCAAAAGCTCCCGCGTAAACCTGTCTAATGAGCCCCTGGAGCTCCACCGGTAGGTGGAGACTAGTCAATGGCGAGCGATGGAGGTTATCAAGCTGTGTTGATGTCAGGTGCATTCCAAGATACTTGTTGACGTGGGTATTGAAGATGACGGTGCACACTGAAAGCCCAATGCAGCCACCCAGGACTCGAGCCTGCGCTACAGCGCCTTGGGCAGAAGCAAGCTCACTGCGTTCGGCAGCAAGAATACTCGTCATGATGGTGGCCGCCGAGAACGATAGGCCAACACCCAGCCCAAAGATGGCTTGATAGGCGTACTGGACTTTGACGTTGGAGTCAGGTTTGGCCAGCATTGACATCAACCCAACACCTAGTAGCTGAAGGCATGATGATCCAAGCAAGGTGGCAGAGGTGTTGTTTCTTCTGCTGGATATTGCGCCTCCCAGAAACGACCCTACGGCGCAGGCGCCTAGCAAGGGGAGAATATGCAGCCCGGCCATCAGAACACCTTCGTGGTTGACAATCTGGAATCTCTCGGGAATGACAATCGAGAGTGAGATGTAGGGGAACCCTGTGAACATGGTTACGCTTATCCAAGGTTAGCCATTGTTCGCGCGCATAGATCAAAATAGGCCTACAGGAGTCCTGCGGAGTACACCCGTCGCAGCATTAGCCTGATTGGGAAGATGGGTTCAATGCTTCGACGCGGTCTCATCTCCAGGAACACTTCCCACCACACAAACACCACCCAGCTGACGCCCGAGACAGCCAAGGCAGAGATGATCTCTGGGCTTCCCCAGGCAAACGTCTGGGAACCGGCTTGTTGAACAGCAAACACTAGAAATCCCGAACTGCTTAGGAGCGTCGCACTACCGATGAAGTCGATGCTGGTGAATGCCTTCCAGGAGAAGAAGTGAGAGACCTCCTCGTGTGGCCAAAAGTTTGTGATGGCAAGAATTGTCACCAGACCAAAAGGAATACTGGAGTTGTTAACTAAGGCTCTGGGAAAGGTGTGGTCACATACTTCATGTTAAACAGCCATCTCCAGTCTGAGAGTTGAGAAACAGCACCGCCAATAATAGGCCCTAACACGAAGGCAACTGCTAGGGTGGCTCCGATCATGGCCCCGATCAAACTTGGGCGATGGGATGGCCCAACTTCCACCAGGCCGATCTGCGTCAAGCTGTACAGGCCAGACGCTCCCATTCCTTGGAAAGCTCGACAAACAATCCTGGGTTTCGTCAGCCAGTGGTGAGCACAATGAAACTGGCCACCTACAAAGCCGTCATACTTGTAGCCGATCCACAGCCTTGCGAGAAACCAACAAAGAAAACCCATGACACCACGAGCATGTTTCGTCGCCCATAAATGTCACTGAGCTTCGAGACACAAACAGCAAACCCTGTAACATCTGTCAGACAGCCTTGATCTGCCCAGGCACAACCGCCAATCGGACCTACCCATGTACGTCAGAAGATATGCTAGAACGATCCATGGCGCGTTAACAAAATCGTCCAAGTCAAGAGAGATGGTAACGAGTGAGGTTGAGACGATCGAAGTATCGAGACTTGAGAAGAGCAGTCCTATGAGCAAACTAGAATGATTAGCAAGGGCGGCTTGTCAAAGATGGTCGATCTGGCTCTTACGATATTACAAGAACCACTTGCCGAGGGCCAGTGACGGAATGTTTGCGTAGTCCAGAAATTGGTGTCGTCGGTTGGACGTCTCCATCTCCCTGCTCCTCTAGCATAGCCATCTGGCCCAGAGATGGGTTGGGGTAAGAGAGCGAAACTCGGTATTCATCTGGCATTCTCGTTGCGAGATCTCATTAGTAGTTGACCCCGTCTTTGAGCGGTAGCTTTAAGTCGATGGAGAGCCGGCGCCAGCTGAAAGTGACGTGATGGTACAGAAACGGAAAAAAGGTCGCCCGGTGCTAAGGGAGAATGAGGTTGAGTGGGTAGGCAGGCAGTGAACAGTGGAAGGCACCGAGTCGCTGTTTGCAAAATCCAAAGCAGGAAAGTGCGCTGGAGCCACAGCTAGGCTGAAAAACAAAGATTGGATATTGAACTGGCAGGAGGCTTTGAAAAAGAAACAAATTCTGTTTCTACTCAACGGGACAGGATTCCCGCTTTTCATATCAAGCCAGAGCTTGTCGCAGTCGAGGATTAACAGGCGCAGAGGTACACTGTGGTCATGATTTCTCTGAGACAGTCTATCGGACAAGCCAGTCGATCGTGTCTTGCCTACAAAGGCGAAGCTTGAATAAGTATTTGAGACATGCTCTCCCCTCAACAGTCACACAGCCGCAAGCGAGAGACCACTGGATTGTGAGGGCTCCAAACCTCTATCCAGCTGGCCAGTCAGGGGTTCTGGGCCAAGATGAGATCTTCTCTGACAGTGATACGGACCAGAGAGCAATGGCAATGACGGGTGCTGTACTACCCACAGACATGGTTCCCAAGTGAGACAGTATTGTCTACGACCGGCGCGCTCGTTGCACGTTAGGACATGGAAACCCCGGTACTGGATTCGATAAAGTCTCCATGACTTGAAGTTGCAGAATTGGCTGAAACTTGGTTAGGACATGACAATATAGCTGGTTTCAGTGGCTACTAAGGATGTGGCTCGACAAGGACGCAGCCCAAGCAAAGACGAAGTCTGTACTGTTCACGACCAGGGCAAGCGACGAGCCTCGGCAACACTGTAGGGTTCCGTATGTGTCGTGGTAACACATGGCTCACTTGTAGGGGCTTGACATAGGCTAAGGAAGCAACTCCATTCTTTGCGTATCCTGTCCCCATTTGTATCGTGATGCGAGGCGTTAGGTTTTGGAATCCATGACGGACCGTCCCCGCACGGGTACTCCACGCTCCATGTGAGACGGGGCACACTCAATGGATGCGTCTTGTAGGTTCCGGTGTCTTTCACGGTCCTAGATTGCCGGTGACTGGTGACTATCTCCCTTCATACATGTACGAGGATTTCAAAACAGACTTCTCTTTTCGAGGAGGATACAGTGTGGAGCTAAAGAAGAGAGGCAATCCTGAAATGGCATGCCGAAGCGCTTCACTAGCCAAAGGCAACTGTGTGATACAGTTGAGCATTGAGGCCCCTCTTGATACTGGAGCCCTTACCGGCCTCGCCTCGCGTTACCTTGGTGTTACCGCGTCCCGCCACACTTGCCACATCCTGAGACGATGAAAGAGCGTAGCAGGACAGATGGCGAAGAAGGCATCCAAGACATGGCACTTGGCGAGAGGTTTCCGTTTGCAAGGTAAGCATGCAAAATCACAAGGTTGGTAAGTAGTTTGGCAGGCGTCGAGATGAAGCACCCGACCCCAATGAGGTTCGAAAGGGAGGTCACGTGAGCACATCCCTGCCCATGGGCATGCAATACATTGGTCCTTGTAGCTGTACAATACGACTTTGGCTGGGCTATTCTTTTGGGAACGTATTGTCGTCCTTTCCGTTGCCAGTTACGGCACATCAGAATTCGTCACTGCAGCATAGCCTGCTTCCCGCCTTTGCCGTTCAAGATTGCTCGCCTTGTCAGTAGCTGTTGGCTGTAAACACGTCAACCTTGTTGCGGCTCGTCCCGCATGTAGAATTCCCCAACTCTTGCAAACAATCGCTGTTTAGGAGGGTCGGTTGAGGACACGTCCGATGCTGGCCCACGGAGCTAACCAACCAACAGCCAACCAATTTGGTCCGTCATGCTTGATGACTTGGCCATTCCCCCGAGATATCTGCTCAAAGCACTCAGAAGTGAGCATCCGCTGACCGCCAAAGGCCTGCAGAGACCAATGCGCTCTCGAATGGCACCGTTTGCTTGATCAGCCAGGTGGCTGCAAAGGCCTATGCCCCCATCCGCATGTCCTCTTTAACCAACCAACGAGCTAACGAACGCCACGATCCTGTAGTCAACGTTGCGTGCTCTTGGCATTGAAAGACCTATCAACAATCTGTCAGGGACGTGGCTGTCGCCATTCAAGCCCAGGGTCGAATCAAGAGTTGAAGTCTGTCTGGTTGCGGCGACCCGGGAGATAATAATGTTATCCGTAAGGCCATACATTTTAAGCCGATATAATGACACATCTACTTCCAGGCTGACATGGCAGTCGGTCCAAAGAGTACTCCAAGTAGTAATCTAGTGATTGCTCTGGATGACCAGTATATGGCGTATGGGCATGAGAACCGCGTCATTGCTCTATAGCTTTGACATGTTCAATTTGAAGCCCATGTAGTATCCCGGTTTCGTTTCGGGATCATCCTTGGTATTGGGCCTTTATCTACGATTACCAGCCGCCGCGTCGTGGATATGCTTTGTCTTCTGGCCTCGGTAACAAAGTCTCTTTGGTGATAGGGCAGGCCGGGCAGAGCCTCAGCGTTTCATCTTCTGGATGCGGTGGTACACCAGAGTAGGAATCGGGATGAGGCTTCAGCCATGTTCATCCGAGAGAGCCAAGGAGCTTCAGATACCACGCATCATGACACAACTTTCATCCGAAGTATGCTGCCGCAAGCCCGCCCCAGATGCCGATATGCACGTTTACCCTATCTTCCGCCCGACCGCTATTCCGGCCGGTTTTCGAGGAACAAATTGTCATTCTATGCCGGTGTCTGCAGCATCAGCCGGCACCATCTTGGAAACACCCCCCTCCTTGGTCCCAGCCGAAAGCAACACAACAACCGACCAGGTCAAGCGCAACAAACGGGGATGCTCAGTGAGAGTACTCGGCGTCTTCCTCTTTCATTGTGATGGCCTTTCTTGGCCCCCAGAGTGACCACAAAGACCAGGCCGCACCATCGAGACTGGCAGCTGCCAGCAGTGGCATAGAGCTTACAGAGGACAGCTCTGACTCCAGCTCCGGCTCCAAGACTTCATGATGGCAAAATCCCCCAGCCCATCAGGGTACCCATGCCTCTGACCTCAGCTTGAGAGCTCTCTCGAGTCAACGGCTGGCTTTAGGAAGCTAGCGGGATGGTATGGCCAACCGCTTCCTCCACGATATTAGGACAGCCCCGACCACGATCTCAACGAAAAGCTCGGTACGCAAACTGAGCATACCTATTCATGACAGCATTCACTCTCGGCGACCCTTTCATCCACAGTGACTTTGAGCATCCGTTTGCATGCACGCTTAGGTAGGTAAGGTAGGTATGCAACTGGCAGCGCCCATCTGACAGCCGGCAAGCTCCCAGCCAGCACCTCTTCCCTGCTAAATGTCAACACAGAGGCCAAGCTTTGACAGTACCGGCACGGCGTCACGAGACTCTCTCCCTCTTCTTCTTATTTTTTTTTTTTTTTTTTTTTTTTTTT